>CAVNYN010248026.1:0-14895 GCA_963692815.1 Nyctanthes arbor-tristis
TCATAGGCTAGATTCCGGGACATAGCCAAGGTTGGGGCCTAACTTGGCCTAGGCCCCCCTTAGCCCAAAAAAAATTTTAAACTTGTAAATTAAAAAAAAGGAAAAATTATACAAATAGTTAGTTGTCCACTTCAAGCCCAGCCTTAGAATGCCAGCTGAATAGGCCACTGGCCACATTATAGAGATTAATTGGCTTAAAGTTAGCACCACATTCTGGCGATGACTTCTTAGAAATAAGAATAATGCTAATATGATTTAAAACATCAATGGCGCCCCATTATTTAGAATTTCAAACAAATGGCTATATGGAATGGAAGCCATCAAAACTTAGTGCTTTAAATGGGCTCCTAGATTACCTTTCAATGCCGATATATCCTCCTCATCCTCCTCTTCCTCAAATGGTTTACTTATAGCAACAATTTTGTGCCGTCGGCCTAGACGAGATTCCTAAAAAGGCGGCCTCAAGGGCTATCCTGTCTAGGTTCTGATACGATAAATATGTAACAAGCAACCTAGAACCTTCCTAAACCCTAGAGGCCCACCAGAGCTCGGCCCAAGGATGCTCTACGAAAAGGAGCGCTCTATCACAAAGCAGGACATGCAAAATCCAATAGCATCAATTGGCATCGTCGGTGGGAATCCTTTTCGAAAGAAAAAGCCATGTCTGGAAGAACTCACCACGACACCTAATACAACCTAAATATCTCTGGCTCTACGCCCCCTCTTCCTCCGAGAGAGAACCATCTTCCCAACAACCCAGTCCACAATGCCACTAGCACTGCAGAACCAGATCCATGGTCTGATGCAACTTCTACAAACCCAACCTCCATCGAATAAGACAGGTGGCCTAGGCGCGAGAAAAATGGGAGAGATCAAACGTACGGCCTAACAGAAGCAATGTCAGAAGAACGAACCTATATAGGTTCGCGAGGAGAGGCCATGTGTTCTAGTCGCTACTCTTCGCTCTAGATGTGTGATCTTGTTCTATGCTCTATGCTATCTTCGCTCTGGAGGTGTGTTCTTGTTCTATGTTCTCTGTTCTCACCATGTGTTCCGGTCGCTACTCTTCGCTCAAAAGAGGTATGCTCTCTTCGCTTTAGAGGTGTGCTCTTGTTCTATGCTCTGTGTTCTCGCCATGTGTTTTGGTCGCTACTCTTCGCTCTAGAGGTATGCTCCTTTTCGCTCTAGAGATGTGTTCTTGTTCTATTCTCTGTGTTCTGGTCGCTACTCTTCGCTCTTAAGGTGTGCTCTTGTTCTATGCTTTGTGGTCTCGCCATGTGTTCTGGTCGCTACTCTTCGCTCTAGAGGTGTCATCGTGTTCTATGCTTTGTGTTCTCGTCATGTGTTCTAGTGTCTACGTGTTCATGATCTATGATCTCTTCAGGCCAGTGTTCATGATCTTTCTAGGTCAATATACGAGGTCTTATAACATCAGTTCTACTACCTCTTCAAATTGGTGGTCCAAGTATCTTCAGAACAATATACGTGATCTTATTAGACCACTTCAAGTCTTCAACAACCTCTTCAGATTGGTATTCTTGATTCGTTCGCTAGTGAGCTTATTAAAAGGTCATACTCAGGCAGTGTTATGCTCTGATCGTCCTACACTTTGACCTAAACCCTTCAAGCTGCGGTGTTCAAGTCGCCCCTTATCTAGTCTATGCCCACTCTCAACTGGTACTCAAGTCGCACTTAGCCGACCTATGTCGACCCTCAAGTAGTACACGGTCATTCGTTCCTTAGCGAACCTACATCTACCCCTAGTGGTATACGGTCGCTCATTTTTTAGCGAACCTACGTCCACCCCTGTGTGGTACACGGTTGCTGGTTTCTTAGCTAACCTACGCCCACCTCGAGTGGTACACAGTTGCTCTTGCCAGCAATCCATCACTCATGCCCCCAAATTTATTTTTGGCCTACTGGATCGCGTTTTTAAACTTTGCGTAAAATGACCTAGGCTCATTGAACGCCTAAGGCCACTCTCCAATGAGCTAAGTGACTACGCCCGCCAAGCCGCATGAACAAATTCACCTCTTAAACGAGCGTAAACATAGATCACCTTTTAAATGAAATGAACATAACTCACCCTTAAAACGAGCGTGAAAAGAGCTCACTTTTTAAATGAGCATAAACATAGCTCACCTCTTAAATGAAGTGAGCATAGATTACCCTTAAAACGAGCATGAACAGAGCTCACTCTTAAACGAGCGTGAACATAGCTCTTAAACAAGCTGATGAACATGGCTCGCATTTTTAGGCTGCTTTGTGCCTACCTAAGAGCCGTACCCGGATCGCATTCTAAACGACCCCGGTTCACCTGATGCCTAAGGTTGCTCTCTAACAGGCTAAATAAATAAGCTCACACAAAAAAAAATGACCTAGGCTCGCTGAATGCTAAAAGCCACCTACAAACGACATACCAAACATTGCTCTTTCTCATGGATGGTCTATGTCCACTTGAAACTGATACTGAGACCATACTCAAGAACGAACCTCTGCTCACCACACACAAGGGCTGCTCTTAAGTGGACCATGTCCACCAGATAGCGATGTCTGATTCGCTCACCAGTTGATCTTCACAACCAAATTATCTCACATCCTTGAAAAAGCCTGGCTTCAACGCAGAATTGTAAGAAAATGAAAGGAGTTTCATTCGATCAAAGAGCCCACCAAAACACATAAAATATACGGGTTCTCACAAAACCATTGTGCAGAAACAAAAGGAGATTTCCTAGACGTCTAAGTCATCATACACTTCAAGGGCGGGAGAGTTAACTTCTGCTCCTCCAGGACTATCCCATTGCTCCTCGCTTCCAACCTTGGTAAAAGGCATGAAGTTGTTAACCTTAACTGAAGGTAATTCGCAAGCAACTAGCGATTGGTTCTCCCCTACGCCTCCGTTAGAGCTTGAAATGCGTAGTGCTGCAAAGTTTTATTATACTCAGGAGAACTTTTGAACTCTGGGATAGCCCACTCCACCTTATATTTCTCCTCTTGCAGTTGCTCCTTTAGACGGGAATCTCTGCGTCTTTCGCAGGGCTACGAGCTCTCTCCACATCTAGCTCTTGGACAAGATGTTTCATCTTCTTCTCAAGGGCCAAGTTGCTTTTGGCATGACATTCCCCGCGGTCAACGCCTAGAGGAAATGAACATAACAAGGGACAATAAGTACATATCATAAGTACATGAAGAGGTAGATGGAGAGGAAGAAGGTACCTTGCAACTCTAGATGGAGTAACCTCGGACGAGAATAGAGGGGGACTTCTTACCTAACTCTTGCTCAAGAGCGACATCACTATACTCGGTGACTGCCTTCTCCAAGTGGTACACGGTCGCTCATTCCTTAGCACACCTACCTCACCTCCGAGTGGTATACGGTCACTTGTTCTTTAGCGGGCCTAAGTCCTCCTCGAGTGGTACACGATCGCTCTTTCCATCGATCTACGTCCACTTAATAAGTGGTACCCAGATTACGCTAACGCAGTGTTTTGATCGCTCTTCACAACCTATGACCACTGTACATCCATCGATCTACATCCGTTCACGTAGTTCTCAAATCTTTCTTCATTAGCGCGTGGTCCTTACATCAGACATCTACTGCCACTTCTTTGGTTCTCTATGACCTCTTCAGGTCACTATATATAGGTCTTATCAGACTACGTCTATGACCCCTTTAGATACTCATGCTCTTATCATTTCTACATCTCTTTAAGTTAGTGCACGTGCTCTTATCAGACCACTTTACAACAACAGATAGTATCTAGAGTTACCGCACTCAAGAATGACCTTCATATCCATATCGCTACTGCTCACGCTTCCCAAATGCTCCGCTCGGCTTCTAGTGAATTCAAGTCAAACTCCTCCCTTAAAAATGGCTTCTCAAATGTTATAATCTTTCACTATGAAAAAAGCATGGTTTTCCATCTACACACTCGGACTTTGCAAGTCTACCATGCAACACAAGGATAATGAAATAATAGTTAAATAACATCATGAAAAATTCACACGCCACACTATGAAGTTAAAAAATATATACATTCAAAAACAAAGCACAGACTATTCTGTTAAAATTAGCATTTTAATCCTTCTTGCCGGGATAAGTGATACGATAAATACGTAACAAGCAATCTAGAACGTTCCTAAACCCTAGAGGCCCACCAGGGCTCGGCCCAAGGACACTCTATAAAAATGGGCGTTTTATCACAAAGCAGGACAGGCGAAATCCAACCGCATCAGGTTCAAATCAAATTTCTTGTCCGTACCTTGAACCACTTGTCTAGATAGGTGGCGTCCGCAACAAGATTGGAGAATGATTAGAACCAAGAAGATCCATATGCTAATAAGAGGCTAAAGGAAACAGGTTCTCCCATTCAAAATTGCAAATGAAACTGTTGATTGACTCTTGCCATAATGTTTGCACCATTCTACCTACAAAATTTTGCGCCCTGATTTGGCATTTTCAGTTGCAATGTGTAATGTTTTTAACTTGATTTTTTGCCTAATTTAATTACTTCTCATAAATTGAGCTGGTTGTAAATATGGATAATTTACGCCTATGGTCTCTGACCTTTCAAGTATTAATATATCACGTCTCCAACCTTTATTTTTCCTTCTGTGGGTCCTCAACCTTTTGAAAAATCCCAATCTAAGTCCCTGGTAATGGAAAACGTCAATTTTCACTGTTAAGTCAGGGGTATTTTTTATGAAGTATAAAAAAGGAATATTTTAATTTTAAAAAATTAAAAAAAGAAAAGAAAAAATGTGGGGGCTGCCAGAAATGGCAGTAGGATCTTCCCCCACCTTTTTTTTGTTTTATTTTTTAAATTAAAATATTTATTTTTTATACTTTACCAAAATGTCACTGACTTAACGGTGGAAATTGACGTTTTCCGTTACCAGGGACTTGGACGGGGATTTTTCAAAAGATTGGGGATGTGATCTATTAACACTTAAAAGGTTGGGGACGTTAGGTTTAAATTACCCTTTAAATATTTATTAATTGAGCAACGAAGTTTCCTCAAATATTAGTTGTTTGCATTATAGGTTCACAACAAAGTTATCAACTTTTTCGCTTGTCGAGTACTTGATGCCTTAAAGTTTTCTAAAAATAATTATATTAATGCTCCTTCATATCATCAGGACATTACAGCTTGATACCATAGTAAAAATTTAACATTTTTAGACTCATAATACTGAAAGTACTTGCTTTTATAAAATTATTACCAACGCAATAATTTGCTCAAGCTGGTGATGGGGCTAATAAAGGTGGATGATGTGGCTTCTTGTGCTTCGCCTTCGATTTGTCCTTCTTGTGTCCTGGTGCTGGTGTCGTTGCATGAGATGCCTTGTGCTTTTTGTTAAGTTCATCCTCAAATTCAACTTCTAAATCTGAGTATGTTTCCCATTTATCCTCGGGCGTAGGTGTCGGTACATGATATTTCTTGTGCTTTTTCCTTAGTTCTTCCTCAACTCCAGCTTCAAAAGTCTCAAAGTATTCTTCTTCCCATTTGTGTCCTGGTGCAGGGGCAGGTGCATATGAACGGTGATGAAATGGTTTTTTGTGATGGGCGATGCTTGGAACGGCTAGTGCCACCACGGCTATAAAAGAACCAAAAAGTATGCAGTCCTAGACATGACTCTTGCGGATTGTGTGATGTGATGGGTGAATAAACTCTATGGAAGGATGCAGGGTTTTTATAAGAGAATATGACCATTCATTTGGCGACAAGTGTCAATTTCTCTTAAGGGCTTATTTTGCACCATTCCCTAGTGTAAAATAGCTGTATCATTATTGACAACAATCCGTTACTCAACATAAAGAGGCACATTTTCAAAATGGAGCATTGAAGCTTGTGAAATAGTTGTAGAATTTAATATTACACTAATGCGGGACCATTCTTCATTAATCCAATGACCAATAAAATCGATGTGGTGCATCGAAACTTGAAACCATTAATTTCGAAAGCAGGAAGAATTTATATATTATTATTCTTTAATTACAAAGAATGGGTAGGAAATATATATATATTTTTTATCTTTATTTTCATTTTTATTTTATTCAAGATATCTTTATAATTTTAAATGCCCAGTACTAGCCGTTGTTTTTTTCTCAATTTTAATTACTCCCTCTGTCCATATATTTAAGTCTGTTTGAGTTTTTTTACAAGGAGTAAGAATTATATTAAGAAGATACATTTTGTAAATTGTGTTACTAATTAATTTATCCTTAATTTACGACTAGAATTTAAAATTGATAATTATATTAAATAGGGGTAACTTATAGTAAAATAAAATAATATAAATTAACTTTTTCAATACAGAAATAAGTCTATATATTTAGTACATATAAATTTAAATGTCAATGGCAATAAAACTACATATGGTTTGGCTACCAACTGGAGCATTGAAGATTAGTTTGGGGAAATCAAACGGAAAATCTAGGATCTCCTAGCATTACAAATTCCATCAGAGGGCGGTAGAATCATACAAACATATGCAGGAATGGCAACGGGCGGTTTCGGGGCGAGTATGCCTTCCCCCATCCCCGTCCCGTTAAGAAATCCCCGGCCCTGTACCCGATTCAAGCGGGTACGGGGCGAGTACGGGGCGAGGGTGATTCAGGGCGGGTACAAAAAAATACCCATTACCTACCCCGTTAAGAAATAATTAAAAAAATATAGAAAAAAATAGAATTAAAACTATATGAAAGTCATTCTAAGTATCATGTCAGTTTCATCTTTGGCATCTAGATTCGAAATTTCATAGAGAACAAAATATTTTTTTCAAAAGAAAAAAGAGAGACCGGGTATCGGGGAGGGGAGGGGCGGGTCGGGTCGGGGCGGCCAAAACCCGTCCCCGCCCTGATAAGATTTCAGGGTGAAAAATTTCGGCTCGTACCCGCCCCGATACTTAACGGGGCAGGTAATACCCGCCCCATTCGGGGGCGGGTACTATCGGGTATTGGGTAATACCCGTCCTATTGCCATTCCTAAACATATTAGCTGTTTGCATTAAGGGTTCACTACAAATTCACCAACTTTTTGGCATGTTCGAGTACTTGACGCCTTAAAGTTTTATAAAAAAATTTTTATATTAATGTTCACTTCAGAATCAGGACACTACAGCTTGGTATCATAGTGCAAGTTTTACTTTGCGAGACTCATAATACTGGAAGTACTTGTTTTTTTTTAAATTATTATCAATGCAATAATTTGCTCAGGCTGGTGATGGGCTTGATGAAGGTGGATGATGTGGCTTCTTGTGCTTCGCCTTTGATTTGTCCCTCTTGTGTCCTAGTGCCGGTGCATGAGATGCCTTGTGCTTGTGCTTTTTCTTCAATTCATCCTCGAATTCAACTTCTAAATCTGAGTATTGTTCCCATTTGTGATCGGGTGCAGGTGCTGATACTTGTGCATGAGATTTCTTGTGCATTTTCTTTAGTTCTTCCTCAAATCCAGCTTCAAAAGTCTCAAAGTATTCTTCTTTCCACTTGTGTCCCGGTGCAGGGCCGGGTGTATGTGAATGGTGATGATGCGGTTTTTTGTGATGGGCGATGGATGGAATGGCTAATGCCACCACGGCTACAAAAAGAACAAAAAATTATGCAGTACTAGATATGATTCTTGCCAATTGTGTGATGTGATGGGGCCGGGGTTAATAACCTCTCTGGAAGAATGAAGGTTTTTATAGGAGAATACTACCATCATTTGGCAGCAAGTGTCAATTTCTCCTAAAGGGCTCATTCTGCCATGCCTAGTGTAAACTAGTTGTATCATTATTGAAAACAATCCGTTACTTAACAAAAAGAAGCACATTTTCAAAATGGAGAATTGAAACTTGTAAAATAGCTGTAGAATTTAATACCAGACTAATATGCGGTCGTTCTACATTAATCCAATGACCAATAAAATCAATGTGGTGCATTGAAACTTGAAACTATTAAAGAATGAGTATGAAATATATTCTTTTTTATTTTTATTATTTATTATATTTATTATCACCATCCCACAACGATAGTCCAATTTCAAATTTCACAAATATTAAGGAATGTGTAATTAATAGTGTTGGAAAAGTAAAATTTTAATATCATTTCCTTAATATATATATATATATACACACTCCTTCATGATTTATTAAATATTTTACTTTAAATAATAATATTTTGTTGATCACAATGCACATTAAATAAGAGTATAAAAAAAACTAATATTCCAACTATATTTTTAAAAAGAAAGTGGACTATATTTTGGGACGAATGAAAAAATTTGACCATCTTTGTAGGACGGAGGTAGTATAATTTTAAATAAATGATTAGCAGTACTATTTGTTGTTTTTTCTTCTCGATTTTAATTACTCGCCACCCCAATATATTTAAGTTTATTTAAGTTTCCACAGTATTAAAAATTGTATTAGAAAGATATATTTTGTAAATTATGTTCTTAATTAATTTTCCCTTATTTTTAAAATTGATAATTATAACTAAGTTTATTAAATAAGCTAATGTAGTAAAATAATATAAATTAATATAAACTTCTCAATAAAGAAATAAGTCTATATATTTGAGACATTTAAAAAAGGAAAACAAGTCTATATATGTGGAACGGATGGAGTAATATTTATAAATTTAAATGTCAATGGCAGTAAAACTTCATATGCATGGTTTGGCTACCAATTAGTGGAGCATTGAAATTTAGAGTAGTCAGGGAAATCAAATGGAAAACCTACGATCTCCCAGCATTACAAATTCCAACATAGGGCAATAAACTACTGCCATGCATATATTATGTTAATATTTTGCATAATTTTTGGACTTCCATGTACTTGAGCGTTTTCGTCATTCCTAGTTGAAGCACTTATAAATTGGATAATTTTTTTCCATATATAATGAGTAACTCGAATCTACCATAAAGGGAACCCGACGAGTGTTGCAAGGTTTGCAAGATTTGAGGACTAATGTGCACAGCAGACAAAGATGCAGAGCAAATTTTCATAAGACCACACCGAAGGTAAAGAAAAGGCCTATGAAACAACATCACAAAAATTTTCTTATAATCCATTTAAATTCATACATTGGAAATAGATGTTGTACCAAAGTCGTCGTTGAGAGTAAATCTAACACAGATAGCTATAGCTAGCAATTTGATAAATTAATCTAAAAATTGTACAGGTAAGAATAATTACGCCATCAACATAAACAAGTTAATTAACTCACAAGACTAATTACCGGTGAGATATATAGATAAATAGTGATTAGACAGTGACTTCTTGAAACCAAAAAAGAACTAAGATAAGCTTGAAGTTCTTGATACTCATATAAAGCTTTATGAAGTTTGCAAAACTACAACAAAGAAGGGCTACAATGGCGACTTACAGGCCAGAAAGTCGTAGCTAAAGACCTATATAGTGCGACGTCTTTTTATGGTGACAATGTCGTCTGTATAGTGACACCAATTTTTAACTTATTGCAGTGACATATATAGCGACGATAGAGTCATCACTGTATGTCATCATTATAAGTGTTACAGATAATGTCATTAAAGAATTATTTTTACCTGACCTATAGCCATTTAGGTCAAGCCATCCCCATGAACCCGACTGATAACAATGCCTTTATCAAGGCTTATTAGTTGGTGGCAATAGGAATCAAACTTGTGACCTTACACCTGGAAAGAAGGTTACTTAACCAATTGCACTAAGCTCATTTTTCCAGAAAATATTGGAGAAGAAAGAAATAGATAGCTATTTCCAAGCTGGAGTGTATACATACAGATATAGAGAAAGAAGCAGACACCTATTTACTAAACATCATTCCTTGTTTAACATTTTCACCTGATTCTCCATGGCCTCAATTGTTTGTCTATGCAAGCTTTAAATATCAAGCATCACCAAGTGAATAGACATGAAAACGTAGAGTGAGAGGTGGTGGAGATTCCTTCTTCACAACATTCTCATATTGCTAAAACAGAAGAACTCATTTGAAAGAGAGAAACAGAAGAACTCATCAGAACTCAAAAACTAAAAAGCTAATAACACACCACCATAAATAGGAAAATAATTATACCAATATCTGAAATTCATAAATGATGAATCCCTAGATGCAAGAGAAAACCAAATGATTTCAGAACATGTCCCAAATTCCAAAGTCGTTACCAGTGAAGAGGTGAACAATTTTCGAGAATCTGTCACCTCGAGGACTAAAATGTTTGGAGTAGTATAAGATAGTTGAGGATTTTGTGCTACAAAAATATTCAAAATCACAGGAGAATGAATCGTCATTAGCGGTTGTTTAGGTGTCGTAGACTGCTTGTCACTGTTTCTATAACAGGATGGCACTGTACTATAAAAAAAGGATGAGAATTCCGATCTCTAGCTTGTTGTTGTTTTGGCATGCTTGAGTTTTGCTCTCCATGGGAGCCTTGCCCTCTCTCTGAACATGGTAAGCAACATCCAAACTAATAAAGGAACTGAGCGGAATCAAAAAGGAAGAAGGAGAAAGATAGGAGCTCGAATTAGGGGAATCTGAGTGCAAGATAGTATCTAATTCGAGGAAGATCAGAGAAAATATAGAGATTAAATCAAATTTTGCAAAAATTACTCTAGATTCTACTGGATTATATCCGTAAAGTAAACAGAGATGATCTATGATACAGAGGCGGGAAATGAGGTTCCCAAAATGTTCTGGCTGACGAGTAAAAACTGAATTTTAGGGGAAAAATGAAAAACCTAGAAAGGTGACATCAGCATGACATCATTAGTTATCTTAAAGTGCCCACTATGAGTGGGAAAAAGTTGCTACCAGCCACTCTTCTTTTATTATACATACACACACATATATATAAAGAATATATAGATATAGATTTAATTAAGTAACACCCCACGAAAATTTAAAATAAAATTTGTCAAATTATAAGACGTATGCTATTTTTGTAATTAATAGAGAGTGTTAGTTTTGCCAAGAATATAGCACATTTGTCATTTTCATAAAAACTTGGTTGTTATTTTGCCAAGTGTCTAAGACACTTGTCATTTTCCAAATTATATAATTGTTAGTTTTGCCGAGTGTCTAGGACACTTGGTAGTATTGCAATTTGTGGATTCTATATACTATTTAAATACACTTAAATCTTACCTTCTATAAAAAGAGGCAAAATGATCAAAGAAATTCGTCCAAAGCAAGAAAAGGCCATAGAGCACTACTCAAAACATCCCAAAACACTCTCTTTGCCCTTAAAATAAGGTCCTCTCCATATATATATATATATATATATATATATATATATATATATATAAGATCTCTACTTAAAAGACACTTTGCTAGAGAAATATCAAAGTTGAAAAGGCAAACTGTCCACCAAGAATTTGTTCAAAGAATCTTTGGCAAATCTTTAAGGTGAGTAACACGTGTCTTGATTCTCCCTCTTTGAAACTCATGTCTTTCTTAATTCTCTTTAGTATTCGATAGTACGTAATTGCTTCCTATGCTCCTATTGTATTTCTTTGATATTTGATATCTAAGTGTACACACTTGTTTTTGGATAAATGATTATTCCTGGCTCTTGGTCTTGCTAGTGGCACTATCTACCCGTGTTTGAATTGTACTTGTATTGCTTTGTGGTACTATAGCCTTACTGTGTGGTCTTGGCCATTTGTACATTTGTATCGTATGACTCACGGTGAAGGCTAAACTAGAGATATGCCGGAACTTTGTATCTTCGTACCTTTGTTATCTGTTGATCTTCATTGCATTGTTTTGAGTGGGCCAATGTATGTTGTTATTCATTGAATACTTTATACTCACATCCCTCTTCTACAATCCTGTAGGTATTAAATTAAAGCTAGGTGGCCGGATCGTCCCAAAGGTGGAAAAGATATACGTATGTGATAGAGATTTCGGTGTGTAGCGAGGTTTCGTTATGAGTATCCCACAATACACTTAATTATCAGAATGCGCAGCGAAAGCGTCTTAACACCTTTGAATTATATTTGTAAAGTCTCGCTCTCGATTTTGAATCGAGATATATATATATTTAAATGCTTCCGCTGTTGTAAAAATTTCAGGGCGTGACAAGTTGGTATCAGAGTATGATCCTACGGCCTCACATACATGCATCACTCCTAATTGGAGGGATCGGCGCACTTATACGTATTGAAATCATTTATATTTATTGATGATGAGTTTAACTTGATTTTGGTGATACTATTATAGTATAAAAATTATCTCTTGGAAGTTTTTCAATTGCCAAAAAAAAATAAATAAATAAAATAATTTTCCACTGTGCAGGCGCACAGTTGAAACGTGCAGCTGCACAGCAGAAATCTGCACCAGGCAGAAAGGCCAGTGCAGGTGCCCCGGCTCAGCAGGGCGGCCGCACCGCACAATTGTTATGGACCAGAAGAGCGGTGCGGGCGCACCGAACCAAGCATGCGGCCACACCGTGCCCTAGCCAGATTTTTCTGATAATTGCAATTGAGTCCCAGAGCTTCCTTGTTTCTTCTAAATCAATCCAAAAGGCTTATTTTATGCTCTTTCAAGCCTCAAGATCTATTTGTTTCGCATGATTGATCCTTAATACACTTAATTATCAGAGTGCGCAGCGAAAGTGTCTCAACACCTTTGAATTGTATTTGTAAAGTCTCGCTCTCGATTTTGAATCGAGATATATATATTTAAATGCTTCCACTATTATTGAAATTGGAGACGTGACAAATTAACTCTTGTAAAACGAAGTTTCCTCAAATATTAGTTGTTTGTGTTAAGGGTTAAGGGCAAAGTCACCAACTTTTTAGCATATCCAAGTACTTGAAGCCTTAAAGTTTTATAAAAATATTTTATATTAATGTTTGCTTCAGAATCAGGACATTATAGCTTGGTATCATAGTGCAAATTTAACTTTGCTAGACTCATAACATTGGAAGTACTTGCTTTTATAAAATTATTATCAATGCAATAATTTGCGCAAGCTGGTGATGGGCTTGATGAAAGTGGATGATGTGGCTTCTTGTGCTTAGATCGGAAGATTTGTCTCTCTTGTGTCCTGATGCCAGTGCTGGTGCATGAGATGCCTTGTGTTTTTTCTTCAGTTCATCCTCAAATTCAACTTCTAAATCCGAGTATTGTTCCCATTTGTGCCGGGGTGCAGGTGCTGGTCCTGTTGCTTGAGATTTCTTGTGCTTTTTCTTTAGTTCCTCCCCAAATCCAACTTCAAAAGTCTCAAAGTATTCTTCCTCCTATTTGTGTCCTGGTGCAGGGGCAAGAGCATTTGAATGGTGATAACGTGGTTTTTTGTGATGAGCGATGGATGGAACGGCTAGCGCCACCAAGGCTACAAAAAGAATAATAAATAGAGTGTTTGGTAACTCTTTTAGATTATAATCTGAATTATAATATGTCACATGACATCATTTCATTAGTTTTACTTTTTTTAAAAAGCAAACAATAAAAGTCAAACTGCGATTGTTTACTTTTTACAAAAAAACAACCAATAAAATGATACCACGTAACAGATTATAATCCAACTAAATAACCAATAGTTGCCAAAAAGTATTTGGTAACTTTAACGGATTATAATCTGTCACACGACATCATTTTATTGGTTTCACTTTTTTTCAAAAAGTCAAAAAGTAAAAATCAAGCCGCAATTATTTACTTTTTACAAAAATAACTAATAAAATAATGTCACGTCGCATATTATAATTTAGATTATAATCTCATATAATTGCCAAACACTTTGTAAAAAATAATGCAATACTAGACATGATTCTTGCAGACTATGTGATGCGATGGGATGAATAAAGTCTAGGAGGAGGGATGAAGGTTTTATGGGAGAATGTGACCGTTCACTTGCCTACAAGTGTCAATTTCTCCAGAAGGGGTTATTCTGCACCATTCCTAGTGTATCATTATTGACAACAATCCGTTACTTACCAAAAGGAAGCACATTTTCAAAATGGAGCATTGAAACTTGTAAAATTGATGTAGAATTTAATATCATACTAATAGGGGATCGTTCTACATTAATCCAATGACAAATAAAATCAAACTTGAAACTATCAATTACAAAAAGTGGGTAACAAACATTTATTATTATTCTTTAATTACAAAGAATGAGCAGGAAATATAATACCCTTCTGTCTCACAATAATAGACCGGTAGTTATGTTCACATAAATTAAAAAACGATAGTATTGAAACATTAAATTTTACTTTATTTTTCTACATATACCTTTATGTATCATTAATTGTTTAAAATACTTTTAATGTATAGGTAGTTGAATATCAATAATTAATTAAAAGCACATATAGAAATGAAACATTAAATACATACTCAATATGGTAAGTAGATTATATATTTGGGATGGATAAAAATAGAATAATAGACTATCTTTTTAGGATATGTGTGGTATTGTTTTTCTTTATTTTTATTTATTTATTATATTTACTATCTCCATGCCTAAAGATAGTTCAATTTCAATTTTCACAAATATTAAAGAAAGTGTAATTCTAGTATTAGAAAAGTAAAATTTAATATCATTTCTCATATATATATATAATATATATATTCCTTCATTTATTAAATATTCTACTTTAAATAATACTATTTTATTGATTACAATGCACATTAAATAGGAATATAAAAGAAAATTAATATTCCAATAACATTTTGAAAAGAAAAGTGGACTATATTTTAGGACTAGTTTTGTTCACCTACCCTCATGTGGGTAGATTAAAGTCTACCCCCATAATCTACCCACCCCTCCTATATGGCATGTCAGGGGTAGACTTTAATCTACCCATATAGGGGTAGGTGATCAAAACTAATCGGTTAAGACCGATGAAAAAGGAAAACTAGAGATCGGAAGAGCGTCGGTAGGGAAAGAGTGTAGGCAATGGTGTAGA
>CAVNYN010248032.1:0-10486 GCA_963692815.1 Nyctanthes arbor-tristis
ACAACTTGGAATTGGGAATGGCCAGGACCCTCAAGACATCTGCAAAGATATATAACTTTAGCGCTTCAGAAGCCAAAAGAAAGGTTAAAATCTGAACAAGAATTAGATTTAACCATAAAAGAACTGAAAATCACACACTTCCAAAATAGTCCAATGCTTGGTTTAATCTGGTTCCCAGTTACTTTCCAAACACACGAGTCAAGATGTTTTGAAGATCGGAAGAGCCCCAGCGTAAATCAGTAAAACAACTCTGATGCACATAAAAAAAAATTACATATTCACATTTTGAGGATACATTGTAACTTAACAAAATTAGAAGCCTAACTTGCAAATGAAAATAAATAGATAAATAATGTAGCAAAAACAATTTCTTGAATTAGTAATCACATACCTTTCATCTTGACTAACTAGCTTTTCTTTTTCGTCTTCCATTTCCTTTATTCCTTTTAACACCATTTTTTTCCTTTACCTGGTTCAAAAGAATAATAATTGGCAAAGATTGAAAATGATATCGGCTTAACAGCATAAAGAGTATGGAACTAAGTTAATAAAAAATGAAACTGAAATTCAACTACTCAAGTAAAAGAATTAAAAGAATTGAAACTAATCAAATTCAAATTACTAAAATTCAAAGTAAACATAAAACTATGTGAAGAGCTCTCTCCCACACTTAAAACGAAACATTGTCCTCAATGTATCAAAAATAAAAATTTCAAAAGGACAAAATAAAATAGGAAAAAAAGAAGATTCCCCCTGAAATTGTGAAGCATCATGGACAAGAGAATGTGAAATGTTTGAAACTTTTTCTTTGAAGAATCATAACTCACATCCCGAAGCTCTCCTTAAATAAGACGTAAGCCATGCCTTATCACCATTTTCTTCTATAAAAAATGAAAAACAAGACAAAAATTTAGTAAAAGAAAATTATAGAAACTATAAAAATAACAACAATGACGTAAAAATAAAAATAAAAAACAAATGCTAAATTGAAATTTGGATTGCCTCCTAATAGCACCTTTCTTTAACATCTTTTGCTAGACGTCACTATCATCTTGTAAATGTAAGCCGGCCCCTCTTCATAACTTTATCTAGTCCCCGAAGGGTAAATTTCTGCTAAGTGCAACCTTTAATTTATCATCATCAATAAGTTCAAAGTAATCTTGTGCCAAATGATCAATAACACCTAAAATATAAACTGAAAACACATCACTAGGATATCTCATGACATCATAAATATTAAACGTAATAATTTCACCATCAAATTCCATTGTGAGTATACCATCATGCATATCGATCTTTGTTCTAGATGGTTTTAGAAAATGCCTTCCTAAAGAAATTGGTGCTACATTAAATGAAGCATATTCTTCCATATTAAGCACATAAAAGTGAGCAAGGAAGACCAATTTATTATGCACTAAAACACCTTCTAATATAGCTTCAGGATATACGTTAGATCTATCAGCTAACTGAATAATCAGATATGTTTCTTTTAAAGGTACAACATTCAAAAACGAATACATAGATAAAGGCATGACACTTATTGAAACTCATAGATCTAACATCGCTTTCTCTATTTGAACATTACCTTCTTTGCAAGGGATAGTAAACATATCTGGATCTTTGCGTTTAGAAGGTAATTTCTTTTAGAGGACAGCTGGAACATTTTCTCCCATGCTTACCTTCTCACTATCCTTCAACTTCCTCTTATTTGTACACAACTCCTTGAGAAATTTATCATAGCGAGAAACTTGTTTAATTGCATCAAGTAAAAGAATATTTACTTCAATTTTGCGAAAAGTCTCAAAAATCTCTTTTTCTTCCTCTTTCTTATTGGATTTCTTCAATCTTAAGGGAAATGAGGTCTTGTCACTAACATTTCTGGTTGTTCCATCTCAATGCTCTCAGACTAGTCAGGTTGTAGAATGATTTCCTTTTCAGCTTCTTCCCTTGTCTTATTCTTTTACACGCTCTTAGGCTCTTTTAGTTCCTTCCCACTTCTCAAGGTAATTGCACTAATATTTTTCTTTAGATTGATCACAGTTTATTAAGGAGATTTACCTTGAGACTTCAATCTATTCACAATTGTTTTCAACTGACTCATTTGATCCTTCAGGCTTTTCATGCTTGTTCTTGTCTCATCTTGGAATGGTTGTGTATTAGTTGCAACTAACTTAACAATTTCCTTTAGAGACATACCTGAACCTGATGGAGATTGCTGTGGTGGAAAAGCTGGTTGTTAAGGCCGGTATTGCTGGAATGGCTGGAACTGTGGTCTTACTCTATAACTAAAGTTAGGATGATCCCTTCATCCTGGGTTATATGTGTTTAAGTAGGGATCGTACTTCCTTTGTGGAGGGCCAAGGAATCCTCCTGCTGCATTAGCGTGCTCCATTGTATCATCTTGAAATGTAGGGTATATGTTAGTTGGATGCCCAGGAACGGAACAAATCCCACAAACTTTGACCTGCTGCACTTGTCCTATAGCCATCTATTGAACAAGAGATGTGAGATTCGTAATATGATTTTATAAGGAAGAAACATTTACCTCATTCACCATTCTCACTAAGATGTCTTGTCTGAAACCCAATTGCAGTGAGTTTGCAGTAATAATAGCAATCAACTCTCTAGCCGCAGTTGGTGTTTTATTCACTGTAGCTCCTCCACTATCTGCATCTATCATATTCTCTCCATGGGTAGTAATCCCTCATAAAAATATTAAATGAATAGCTGCTCAAATATTCCATGTTGAGGACAGCTTGCACGCAACTTCTTGAACCCTTTCCAGTATTCATAAAACGTTTCAATGTCTCTCTGCATAATTCCACATATTTCCCTTCCAATTCTTGCAGCTCGTGAAGCTGGAAAAAATTTATCAAAGAATAGTCTGACCATCTCTATCCATGTGGTTATAGAACCTGCGGCAAGTAAAACAACCCGTTCTTTGCTCCGTCAGCTATTGAAAATGGAAAGGCCATCAATTTAATATGCTCCTTAGTTATTCCTTGTAGTTTCATGCTTGAACATACCACATGGAATTCTTTCAAGTGTTTATGAGGGTCCTCATTATCAAGGCCATGGAATTTGGGGAACAAGTGGATCAACCCAGATTTCAACTTAAAGTCAACTGTTAGGGTTGGGTAGTGAATATAGAGTGGCTGTTGAGTTACATTTAGTGCAGCCAATTTTCTAACAGTTCTTTCTTCTTCCGCCATTTCTTTTTCTTGTTCAGAATCGCTAGATGATGATGAGTCTAATGTATCCACTGCTAGCTGTGTTTCAGATGATGAAGGTGAAGACCCTTGCTTCGCAGCTTTGTCTCGTTCCTTAATCTTTTAGCCGTCTTCTCAATTTCAGGATCGTACTGAAGTTCACCTATACGAGAAGAGCTGAGCATAAAAAGGAACGCAATAATAAAAACAAATAAAAATGAAATAAAGAAAAAATAAAAATAAGAAAAATTAAATCTATTTGACACCAATATCTGGCAACGGTGCTAAAAATTTGGTGGCTATCAAATCCAACAAGTAATAATTAACGTGCTCTTGAAATATAAAAACTGTAGTAGTGGCTAGTAAGGTCGTATCTACAGAAACTGGTGAGATTTAATTTTTCAAAAGTGAAATAACTAAAATAAAAGGGAGGTTTTATTTTGATAAACAAAATAAAATAAAATAAATGTAAATTTAAGTAAACGATTTAATGTGTAAAATCCTAAAAACGCAATTTGATAAGAAAATAATATGTGTGACCAATATTCAGCCCAATATTGTATAATCTCAGAATTGATTCTAACAATTGATCATTGATGCAAATATAAAACACTTTATTTTTTCCTTAAATTGGTTACGATTATTGATACGATCTAACAACATATATTTCTTTACTTTTTCAATAACCAAGATAAGCTCATTGATTAGTTTCTTTGCCAACAAACAATTTGAGAAACATTCTTAGGATTTAATTCCTTAACAACATTAAACACTAGAAAGACTACCAATTCTAACCAATGAAAAGATACGATCAATTCATTTAAGCTAGGTTATATATTTCTATAATATTAATTGAATACCCTAATTATATCCAATTTGTTATTTTACCACTTAGGTTAGAAATTTCTAAACAATTACGGGTCTAGAATTTTAACTGACAATATATTACTATGACAGTTAAACACGTGCACTTCGAATAGTCAATCAAAACAATAATATAATTGAACGCGACAAATATATAAATAGACAAAGAATAAATAATATAATAAAGTCAATTCAATCTCACAATCTATATATATATATATATATTAATCGAGGGTTATCTGGCTCAATTAGGGTTGATTTTCTGGCTCCACAAGAAAATTATTCCCGCCTAAACTCTACATGACATCAGCTATGATATCACAGCCTCAATTACCTATTTTGCCCACCTCATTTCAAACTCCTCCTTCCGCCACTATGATATCACAGCCTCAATTACCTATTTTGCCCACCTCGTTTCAGCCTTTTCCTTCCGCCATTTCAGTAACCAATCCTTTTTCACCCTCACAGATCGGAAGAGCGTCGTGTTCTATCCTCCTCACCGATCGACTCCATTTGCAGCTTAGCTCCCAAATCGAGTTCCACCCTAATCCAAATCCATCAGCACCTCAGCCTCTCCACTTCGGTCGATCTTCATCTTCAAATCAGATGCTTAATTTTTGCCCCGCGCGCGTTTCCATAATCAATTCCAAATCGATAACCCCTTTGAATCCTTCTATATGAAACCCCAGATTTTACGGATAATTGCTTTCAATTTCCTTTATTGGAGTTCATACTGGTATGGCAACTTTCTCCTCATCATTTAGGGCTTCAGAAAATATTCAATACACGTGTTTGAAGCTTCATTGTGGATATTTAAGTTTCGGTGTGTTTAAAGGCTTTTTCTGAAATTCTATTTCTATTATTTCATACTTTTGCTACCCTTTTTACGCTTCCTTATTGGTTCTCACAATAACTGGTCTGTTTGCTGTTTGTTTGTTTCATGTGGATTCAAATACTCTAAAAGTGCTCATGCTTCGCGACGTTGATGACCTACGCTAAATGGCAGTTTTTGGTTCGGGTTGTCCGTCATTGGCAATGTTCGGTCGAGATATAGACCAGATGAATTTCTTTCAGTGGATATGGTCTCGCAAGACAAAGAGGTGCGAGCCTTTTATGTATGAATGTTTTGGTTTGCATTTTTTTTTTTTTTTTAATATATAGCTTTGAGGTTTGATGATTTTAGCAGATAAATGAAAGAATCTGGCAATATGTGCTCTCCATTCCTAATAGGCAAAATAATACATAATGCGAGTGTCAAATTCCCGTGCTTAAATTGGAGTTACAATTAGTTGAAGAACAGCTCAAGAAGAAAACAGAATTAGGATTGCTGCAACTTGAAGTATCTTGACCATTATATTTTATACCCCATTCGTCTAAGACTCTACTCAGATCTCTTACCACAAAGTTCTTCTGTAACAATGTTATATAAATAGTGAAACTACCACTTTCCGAATTAGACAAAAGGGTAGTACATGCAATGTGCTAGAAATAATGTAGAGTGTTGGTCCATTAAATACTGACCAATAAACTGAATGAACCGATTGGTTATAAAGGAAGTTAATGTCAAGACTTGGGAAAAGACATCCTCCATTTTTGCAAAAGGGACCAAGACAAACTGGAGCAATTTTTTTTTCTCTTCACCTTAAAAAGCCCACTTCGAGCCTGGAGAACATGATCCAAGGAGCTATATCTAATAACATAAATAATTATTATTAAAAAATATCAATTTAATAGATTAGTATCAAACTAAAACAATTCAGCTTGATATTAAATATAATGGAAAAGCCATGGAGCATAAACTCAGAGTCAACATATCACTATAGATAAGTGTTCAATTTAGCTGCCTTTGTTTAGGGGTGCAAAGAAGTGAGTTCAATTGTTTTTATTTATGAACTGTTTGGTTTGCATTTTTTTAAAAAAATACCTCCTTTCACTATTCATCTTGGTGTTAAACCCATCTCAAAATAAAATGCGTGATTTAGTTTTCAGGATACCACATAGGAGTCAAAATGGTATAACACAACATCACATATATAGAAGTGTATCATGATTAATAATCTTTTTATAAATTTTTTCGCAAAGTGCTTGGCTTGACATAATTTTAATTTTTATCTGAAGCATGGGTGAACAAAATATTGATAAGTATTTTATTAATCTTTATTAATTAATATTTTATTGATATTCATTTTCCTTTTTCTCCTTTCGTAATAACTTTTGTTCACCTATATGTCCAAATAGTGTGATTCTAAATATTATGATTTTAGTGGTACTTGATGAGAAAATTGATAAAATCAACTTATCAATTGATTTTTGTGTGATTTAATATGCATATTTTCCTTCGTAGATTATGATTAGGAATCAACTTTATGTGTCATTGTAATTGAAGTAGGGCTCTTGCTAAAAGAGGTGTTGCATAAGCTATGATCAGTGCACACAGTTAGTTTCTTTGAAGATCTTCTCCGAATATAGTCTCGTGTTAAAGCTACGCCTCTTAGCTGACATGCTTTAAAAGACAATTGTATTTAACAAACTGTTTTATTTATTTATTTTTATCAATTTCAGTGTGTTGATTTCATTTTCTATTTATTTCAATTTTTTTTATATCATTTCACACTACCCAGAATGCCGACAATCTTCACTCTAGTAGCAGTTTGTTTACTGCGCTTTTGCATAGCTAGCGTATATGATTTGAAGTCTATTCTAAAGTTTATTCTCATGTGTTGATTGATTCTGTAATGCATTTTAAGATCGAATATTTATCCTTTTATTGCATGCTGTGATGCTGGTGGAATGTAGCTACTCAGTCGTAATAATTCTCCATAATTTATTCTAAATTTTGAATGTTTGAAGTCTATTCTGATATTGCTGATATGCTATATACTGGGCTGATTCTTTTATGGAATAGTCTTTATTGTCCTTCTGGGAGTGCTATGTTTTTCAAGAACTATCTATATGACAAAACCAGCTTTTATTAATTGTTTGATCCTGAAAGTAACCTTTTTTTTTTTAATTATATTGATATTTAATGATAAGGATCTAGAGTGCATTGTTTCAACTATATATAGTGTTCCTTATTGCAATTAAATTTAAATCGTCTGACCCTCAGTACAACTTCAAAATAGTTCTTTTATGTTTTTTTTAGGTTCAATGTGGCATGTAGTGAGGTTGTTAGATCAAAATCCAAATTGGTGCATTCAAATGCGGGTAAAATGCACATGGGTTGCAATGACATGGGTTCAATGTGAGTAGTATTCTAGCACCATATATGCCATATGGTATGGCACCATATGACACATATGGTGCTAGAAAATTTTCTTGCAATGATATGTGTATTTTATTTTTGCTTCTATCAAGTGTATGTCATAAGCACCTAAATGTGCTCATTTTTCTTATGAGTTTATTGACTATAAAACAACGCGCTTGATTGTGTTTATATTATTATTTGTTATCTGACTTTTCAAGGCATTGTTTGATGCATGCTCTTTCAAGATTTTGTATAAAGTTTAGTAATCAATTACATAGTACTTGCAAGCATACAATGGACATTTTACTCTACATAGGTCATGTATTGACTGTTCTTAACGAAGATATTAAGCTTTACAACCACTGTTATGCTACATCCTTGCAATATGTTTATTTGGATCTCTGTCGTGCATCGCGCAGGGTACAATATAAAATATGAGATTATTTGAATCTATGCAACGCATGGGTGAGATCTTTTTTCGATTCCACCATTGGCAATGACATTGGTATTGTATGATATTTTTAGTGTCTTAGTATCCCCTCTTTTAAGAGACTTCGTCTGTTGTATTTAGTGATATTTATACTTTATTTTTATTTTCAACTTTTCATCTAAGGTAGAGACGGGTACAATATAAAATATCACATATTTTCTTTTACAATAATACATTGCAATCGTGCATAAATTTATACATGAATAAAATGAGTTGTGCTATGTGAATATGTTTTAGGTTTTTCTATATGAGCTCAATTCAATTGACTACATTATCTTTCAATATTCTTGCTTGCCCTTTTTACATCTCGAATTATGCTATGAAAATTTATTATCAAGGTAAGTTATGTAAATCTCTTTTATTTTATCAATTATCCGGGATACCTTTTGTTTCTGTTGTCACTAAGGAAAAAAGAAACATAAATTATGACAACATTAATTGTATCAAATGGCACTGAGTTTTTACTTTACTGGTAAATGGATAAATGATATTTAGATGTCAACAATTAGATCAATAACTTAATTTAATAGGAATTAGGTATCTTCACATTAAGTTTCAACAATTATAGCACTAAATTTATATGTAATTACAAGAATGTCACTTTGTTAACGCTATATTATTACCTTATTATCATTAAATTATAGTCTCAAATAATAAGAAAATGATTACTCTAAATAACACATTTTATTGAAGAGGGAAAGTAAAAGAATAACTTTAGGTTCACAAAGCAATTAATATCTATCTTGATATATAATTTTAAATAAATTTTAATCGATTGCCATGTATTGCAAAGATGATCATGCTATCATTTCATCATATTCTAACAACAAATTTCACTGTAAATCTTTACAAATTCGAATTCTTGAATGCGATATGATACTCTAGAATTTTCAGCCATAAGTTAAGGTTAAAGATCAGTATTCTTGGTTTATTGTTACAGAATTTTTTATCATTCGACTACATTGTGTAGTAGCAGGAGACTTATAATCTCAAGACATGGAGATCACATCCTTTAGGAAAAAATTTTATCTGGATCAGATGTAGGTGGCAAATTTTTTTACTGTAAGAAAGAGTCCGATACCATTTGATCAAAGACTACCTTTTACAATACAAATTACATTAATAAATGTCATAGTTTTTATATTCTTTTATGGCATTAAGTATCTAAATTTTTATTAGACTACTTTTGATGTATGACTTTCTCACTAGATCTTTACCCCTGCATTGTACGGGTGAAAAATCTAGTTGTTGTAGAATCAAAACTTTGAAATTTATTGTACTGAAAAAAAAAAAAAATTTAGCTATCCGTGGACCAAAGAAAAATCACCAAAAGAATTCTCTCTGCCAAGTTGACGTGTAGAATGAATGAAAATAATTTCCCAACTTCCTCCACCGTCTTCCCATGTAGAATCAATCCCTAAAAGTCAAAGTATTCTTTTTCTCTTCTTTTTTCCTTCCTTGGACTTCCCCAAAAACATTTGGAAAAGAGATTATTCTCAGCTATACAATCCTTTTGCCAAATCCCAAAGAAATTGATAAGTCTCCCAACTATACGCTAGTGTGTCTCTCTCTCCTTCCATAAATAAAAGAATTAATAAATAAAATAGATCGGATATTTACACAAATAAACTCTCTAAAATATTTCCAATCTTCCAAGAATAATTTTTAGCAAGGGAAATATTTTAATAATCAACGGAACCTCATTCTCCGAACTCGCTTAAGTACAACGTCTTCTCGAAACAAGCGTGCCCACGCCTTAATCAAAGTTCACCTCAGATTGCTGAATCTGTTGAACTCCAATTTATCTTCCAAAATTTGTTGAATTGTGTCCATTTTGATTTAAGTCCTTCGTCTATTTCACAAAATATAAATTTCAATTAATATGCAAATGTTAGACATTTGAAATAATCAAGGTATGAGGAAAATAACACAATTTAAATAAAATTTATGCATTTTATCAATGTTATTAGCTAGTTACTCCGAAAATTGAAAATTTCCAATTTGAATTAATGCCAAAAGTGGTTAATCTGTCTTTTTCAGCAGTACACCTCGGAAAAAAAAAATTAATAGAGAAGTAAAAATATAAAATCCAAATATTATACAATACTATATACAACCTTGTAAAATTGATCTCCACCTTGATCAAAGTATTAACGTTAATAGCGTGCTTTTAATGGAAGATTAAATTATGGAAGTGTTGGTATTGAATTAGGTGGTGATTAATGAAAGTTTGTCAACAATTTGATTTGAATTAGTTAACTTCCGTATGGAAAGTTCCAAGTCATTATAACAATTTTCTTTGTTCTACAGTTAATATTTCAAATTTTTTATTTTAACCACTTCCACACATATTTTCCTATCCAAGAAGGCCATTTTTCTAATTATCTTGTTTTCTATACACAATAATCACACCTTCTGCATCAAGAGTATGACAAATTTGCTGAAGTTTTTAACACTCAAATGAGATTCTAAATTTTTTGCTCTCGATCGACAGAATATATCAGTCTCATGAACTACAAGTCTTTAATTCTGCAATCCTGTTTGCAGCATAAACGACACTAAGTTGGCAAATCTAAAAGACGTGCGAGCCCGAAATGCTGATGACAACACAGAGTATGAAACCCTGCGCACTGGGATTTGGAGATCGGAAGAGCGCGTGTAGGGAAAGAGTGTAGGCAA
>CAVNYN010248035.1:0-24419 GCA_963692815.1 Nyctanthes arbor-tristis
ACAATGCACATTACTTGGCTTATTATTGACATTGTTCTTGGAAGTTAAAGTTCTTGTTTCAATTAACTCCTACACAAGCTTATGGATTTATTTCTACATGTAGGTCTTTCTTTACCTATACTTGAAGCTCACAATGGCATCCTTCTCTTCATCAAGCGAAGGGAAGTCAAAAGTCATCTAAGAAAATGAATGGCCGTTCATCCAAGTGATTAAGGAGAGGCATGTGTACCTCAATGATTTTAAGGACTACTTTCTTAAGGAAGTAATTGAAGACCAAGGGTGGACAAAATATGTGACCGAGCTTCCAAGGGGCAACACAAAACTTGTTCAAGACTTTTACTAACACTTCAACACCGACATTGACAATGAGAACTCTCGCAATGCCCATCAAAATAGGTTTTATGAGACGCAACATGGAAAAGTCTAGGCAAGACGTGTAAATTAAAGGTGTTCGCTTAGAAGGGTACACACTATATATTTGCTTTAAAAAAAATATTAGTAGACCGTTTCTGTAATTAACTCATGCTTGGAGTTATTCCTACTCTGATATGTTCCCCAAGAGTATTGTCTGGAGAGGAAGAATGCCATCCCATAGGCGGCTGGTGCGCTATTTTCAGTCAAAGACGTTGGCATCTCGGTATGTGTTCTTCGATTTGAGAGGAAAAATTAACTCAACTTTAAGAATAATTCTATTCGTTATTACCAATGATGAACATCATCTTATTTCAGTGCATATTGTAGAAACTAATCATCTCTAGTGGTGATAAATAACATTACTGCTCAACCGTTCAACTCTTTTATGCAAAAAAAAAATTACTTTAAGAAAAATCTAGCAAAGTGCTAATTTTCATTGTGTCATTGCATGTTGAAGGAAGCCGAGAAAAGCCACGTCGGAAAATGGGGATGGAGGACCGGAATTAGATAAAATCAGATCCGCGATGAAGAGAGGAACTTACAACTTGAACGTTCCATCCCAAGAGTTTGGAAAGACGACCACTATTAGCAGTTCAACCACGTCTAAAGGATTGTTCGACAAAGCTAAACACAATACAGCCGGGACGAGCAGCAAGCGTAATTCAAATCTAAGCCGACCAATTGAAGCAAAAAGTAGAGGTTCAATATCTTACCAGTTGCTGCGACAGCTTGGGAAAAATAATGAAGCCGATAGCCTCCCATCACGTTACAAATTCCTGCAACCTTGTGAGCATTTATTTCTCCTTTTGTTTGCTTTACTAATAGTTTGTTTTGTCCGTGAGTTGGTGCGGAAACGTGTAAAAATAGCTTTATTCTTATTTAATTTCCTGTAATTATGATATATAAAAATTAATTTGGTCTTTGTTTTGAACTAAAATAAAAGTTCTTTCTTGGTGCTCTTCTTAAAAAAAAATAAAAAATAAAAAAATCCAAAAGCGGTGTTTTTGATTCAAAAGCTTGCAGTTTTTTATTCGGGTACGTAGGAGCTCTCGAATTATGAAGCTTACATAAGAGTAAAATATTCAGTACTCCAAGCAAAAGTTAAAAACCGTTTAGGGCTGATATTTGGCTAATTAAGCCACGGCCATATGTATTCCTTTCTTTTCTCTTGAGAGTTAGTCGTACCTGTATTAATTTTAATTAGTACGTCCGTCCTACAAAGATGGTCTAGTTTTCCTTTTTTATCCATCTTAAAATTACATAGTACACTTTCCCACTAAAAAATAGTTGGAATATTTATGCGCTTATTTAATGTGTATTGTAATCAATAAAATAATATTATTTAAAGTGAAATATTTAATAAATGAAACAATATATTAGCGAGATGATATTAACTTTTATATTTCCAATACTATTAATTTATTAGTATTTGTGAAATTGGAATTGGAACTATCTTTATGGGACGAAAGTAGTATTATTAACTACAATGATCTTGTGTATAATTAAGCATGGCATGGACAGCCTCTTCCAATAGATAATAATTCCCGTCCCACTAAGATATACAGCGCAAATTTCATACAAATTAAGAAAACATATTAATGGTTTGTTTGATTACAACAATGGGATTTACTTGAAAGGAAAATATTTTTCTGTCAATTGAATTACCGCTAATTGAATTACATAGAAAATAAATTGCAACGTGTTTGACTGAAAAAGGAATTTACAAGAAAATATATGAATTACTTGGAAAATAAAAAACTTACACCCATATAGGAATATATTTTCCTTGTTTCCAAAGAAAATGCAGTCACGTGATTAAAAGCTGAAAAATGTTTTCCATGGGAAAAAAAAAAGGTCAATATCAAACATCACAAAATTAGTAGGAATTTTCCATGAAAAATCTTTAGTAATCATCAAACACACCCTCAAATGTAGTTTGAAATTTTAAACTTTTTTATATTTATCCTATTTTATATCCTTGCAATAAATAAATCACATAAAAGTGTATAGTATGAAAATATTAAGTGCTCTCTCAGTCCTACAAATATAGTCATGTATTCTTTTTTAATTTGTCCAAGAAAGACCAATTTCCTTTTAAAATATACTTGAAACTTATCATGACGTGGGGAAGGAATCAAAATAAGGAGAAATTAGATAAACAATCAATTGATTGCCAAGACTTCTGGTGAACAATTCAGTACAGTCATAAGTTTCCTCTTCCTTGTTTTTAAGTAATTAAAAGTGTTGTGCACGACACACGACAGAGCCAAATTCCTAGCTACTGACGTTTTTCCTTGGAGGAATGCGTATGGAAGAAAACACGGTTTGCTGCAAACGAGACACAACTCTTTAAAACTTGTTTGTAGCAAACAAGATGAAAGACCATTCTTCGGTCGATCGCATCACAAGAGAAGTAAAAATACCCGTTTCCATCATCATTGCTGAATGGGTCTGGTTCTCTTAATTTGCTATTTTTAAAATGTTTTTGTTTTGATAAATTTTCTGGTATTCTAAGAGTTCCTAATTTGGTACTCTAGACAAACGAGGTACTAACAATTAGATATGAGAGACCTAGTTTGTTGTTCAATTGACACCCGCATATCGACCTATCTTATTTTCATTTGTCAAGCCATGTCTTTAGTACACTTTCTTTTCTTTCTTTCTCTCTTTCTTTCTTTCCTTGAGGGGAATCTTCAGTAGTACTCTTGAAATACTGGAAAATTTCCCCTTTTTGTGAGACGCACAACAATACTACATATCTAGTTTTCTGTTTCAAAGTCGGTTCCCTAAATTCTACTCTATTTTTCTTATAAACAAAAATATCGATCTAACGGGGCGGAAACGACATCAGAATTATGGCAAGCATGCAACGACAATACTAAAAGACAAACACAAGGGATACAATGCTGAAAGGATTGTATCGTAAGCGTGATTTAAAACAAGTTGAAAGACTTGAAAGTAACGGCGATTCTCCCGCTGCAACGTAAGCAAAGGAGAATATGAGACCTGATCATCAGCCGTATCACTCATCGCGTTCTATGTTTCAAGTTGAAAGAGTTGAAAGTAATGGCGATTCTCCTGCTGCACGTAAGTAAAGGAGAATATGAGACCTAATCATCAGTCTTATCACTTGTCGCGTTCTATGTACATGCATAGCTATGGGTATATATTTCTTTGTCTTCTTGTTTTCTTTACTAATAGTTTGCTTTGTTCGTCCATTGCTGCGAAAAATCTATTTGATTTTATGATCACGATAATAATATGTGCTACCATCTCTCTGTATATATAGCAATGCATAGCCAGTATTGAACTTGCTTATACAACCTATATATTGTTGTTGTTGTTGCTGTTGTTGATGATGACTAAGCCGAGTTAATGAATTTCTTGAGAAAGCTACTCTAAGCAAGACAAGTTTTATGGAACCGCAGACAATCATTCATTGTTTGTTGTTAGCTGCGAGGTTGTTGGGACTTTGCATACGCTATTTACTAGATTATTTATTGTCATTATTATTATTATTTTTTTTTTGGGGGTGGGGCTGTGGAGGGAGTAACGCGCTATTTATTAGTTAATCTTTAAGAGATATATAAAATTTTATCTATATATCGATCGGACCATTTAAGCTTGAAAAATGGTGACAGAATGGCAAAAATTGATCTTATTCTCAGTACTGCTAATGTTTTTTTTGTTAGAGAAATAATGTGTAGGGATAATAAGGTCATTATGAACCCCTTTTGTCAACATTTTTACCTTCCTATCTGTCCAAATAGCGCAATTTAGCAAAATTAGACTGATGTGATTTAAATACGGGTAGTGTATGTGCTAGTGTGTGAAGGTGAAAAGAAGCGTCTGTGTTTTATCCATATAGACTTTGGGTGAATTCATAGAGTTGATTCATGGTGGAACCTTTTGGAATGAGATGTTACTCAGGGACTGCGACCCCAATAATCCTGCTCGTGCACCTCAATCGTAAGCGACTTTTAATTAGGTTCCTGATCGAGTATCTCTTCAAATAATTGGTCATAATTGGATGGTTATCTCTCGCTCGAATTGAAACTTTATATACCCCAGTTGACTATCCTTATGAGGGGCATAGTTAGAAGACAGTGAAAGAAGTAGTTGAAATTTGATGACCCCCCTCATTGAAACACTAAAAAAACTTTTATTTTTTCCAATTTCTCAAATGGTAAAAAAATGGTCTTTTTTTCTTTCTTTCTTTTTTTTTTCAAAATTTTTTCTGAAAACGGGAGTAGATGCGGCGAAGGGTGCCTACCCACCTATTCCCCAGACCCTTGTATCTGAAGATCATCACCAACATTTCTAGAATTTTGGAGATAAAATTGCATTGCTGTTATTTAAAGAATCTAGAGCATCAAGTTGTAAATAAAAAAAGGATAAATAAATAAATAAATAATAAGAGAAGGAAGCAGCCGAGAAGATTCAAATGGCAGCCGGCATTTTTTGGAGAGAAGTCTAGGGAAATTGAGAAACTATATCACTGCCAATTTTTGGAATAATCTAGAGGAAATGGCTGCTGGCATCACCGACCTTAATCACCTATAAATACCCCCACTAACCGTTTGCATGTGTGTGAGTTAGAGTGCAATAAAGTGTGCAAGTGTGAGAGGTGTGAGGTGTGTATGAGTGACAATTGAGTGGAAAGAAAATAGTGAGAAGTAAGGAGTGCTCGTGTGACAGTGTGTGAGAGAGAGTAGTGCATAGTGAGAGAAAGAAGCAAGAAGTTATATATTTTGTCCAAGTTTTGTATCAAATCTTTTGTTAATAATAGTCTTGCTTACTTTCTAAATCTACAGTATCATAGACCATGCTTATCTCCATTTTCCAGGTCAACTGAAGAAGCTCTAGAGAGATTCTAACAGTCCATTTTCCAGGCATATTGATAAAGAAAGAAACTGAAAGATATTAAAATTTGATTATATACTAGGATCAATGACTTTCATTTCTCTGTACACTTAAACTTGTCGTGTGGGGAAGGGAATCAAAATTCGGAGAAATTAGATAAACAATTCATTGATTGTCAAGACTTCTGGTGGACAATTTCAGTCAGAACTTTTCCCTTCTTTGTTTTTGAAGTGTTGTGCACGACGCACGACAGAGCCAAATTCCTTCCGACGTTTTTTTCTTGGAGGAATGCATATGGGAGACTAGCTAGCTAGGTTGCACGTAAATGAAAACACTGTTTGCTGCAAGCAAGACACAAATTGTGAAAACTTGTTTGCAGCAAACAAGACGAAAGACCATCGGAGCGCAAGACAAGTGAAACATATTACAGTTTCCGTCATTGGTGAGAAGGTTTGGTTCTCTTAATTTGTTGTTTTTAAACCCTTTTTGTTTTTGGAAAGTTTCTGGTACCCTAAGAGTTCCGAGTTCTAGACAAAAGAGGTACCAGCAATTGCATACAAGTGACCTAGTTTGTTGTTCAATTAGAACCCACACACATCAACTTGGTATTATTTCCATTCGTAAAAGTACTGAGTTTTCAATACTTTTGGAGTAATAGAAGTTTCCCCCTTTTGTGAGACTCGCAGCTACTAATATCTAGTTTTCTGTTTTAAATTCAATTCTCTAAATTCTACTTTATTTTTCTTATAAACAAAAACATCGATCTCAAGGGGATCTGTTTGTCAGAAAACGCCATCAGGATGGCAAGCATGCAACAACAACACCAAAAGACGACCACAAGGGATATAGTGTTAGAAGGATTGTATCGTAAACATTATTTAAACCAAGTTGAAATAGTTAAAAGTAGTGGCGATTCTGATGCTTACTTTACTAATAGTTTGTTTTAATGTACCTGCATAGCTACGAACATTTCTTTCTCTTCTTGCTTTCTTTACTAGCAGTTTGTTTTGTTCGTGCATTGCTGCGAAAACTCTCCATATTTAATAGTAATGTATGCTGCCTTCTCTCTATATATAATCTGTATAGCCAATGTTGAATTTCATAAGACCCATATTATATTGACTAGGCCAAGTCTCTTGGCCAAAGGAATCCCAGGTAGCTCAGCTCCATTCTCGGGCTAATCATTTTCTCTAGAAATTCCACAGAAATGTCATTATTCAAAGGTAAGTACTTTCTATAGAAATTTTCAAATGTCCATAGTATATATTGCAAAATATGTCCACGTCGCACGAAGTATCACTAAATGTTCAACATCTTGAATATTTTTAATTGGAATATTATTGGAGATGGCTATTTCTTTTTCAATTTTTTTCCTTTAATTTTTTTACAATACCACTGTGGGTGCCATGTGCTTACGTGATCTTTTCTAGTTCTTTCTCCTTCCAAACTAATTTTAAGCGCTTTGCGCAGCATATATATATATATATATATGTATATTATCTTTACTGAGTACAAATTTCTCGGAAAAGCTATTCTAAGCAAGACAAGTTCTTTGAAACCACCTAATATCACGAGCAGTTTGTATGTAGTTGCATGCAAGATTGTTGGAAATATATATCCACAGACACACACTTGCATACCTTATTAACTCGTTAATCTTTAAGAGATAAAATCCTATCTGTATATTGAACAGAGAAGTTGTTATACCTTCATTCATCCCGGGGTTTCTATCGGTGTTCATCAAGTCGTGGTAAACCTCAAGCACAACCGAATTATAAAATTATTATGATTTAAAAGCAATCACGACCTCAACAACCACGAAAAATTAAAATGAGATCGTGGATGACGTTGGGCGATCACTTCATTAATGTATATTTTTGATTCTACGCAAATTATTACTTAGTTTGGAAGTGATGTAATAACTGCCAAGTGTACTTTATATCAAATTTACATGTTTAATTTTCTATTCACGTAGCATGACTCTAGAGGGATTGGGATCGATCAGTCGTGCAATTTGTAGTTATTTATTTCCGAATTAGTCCAAAGTCAAGGTAAACACAAGACGTGCACCCTACCATATAGTTCTTGGGAAAAATATTTTACTTCTCTTCCTCTTATGAATATATCATAACGTACACTGGTTTCTAATCTATACATTATTTTCAGGCGAAGCCGCGGACAGAAGGGCCACAAAACTGGAGTTGAACATTCTGTGGATTGTATGAGCAAGCGGAAGGGTGCAAATGGTCAGCTCACAATGTAGAGGGTGGCCGTGGGAGTCAAGTTCCGTTTGGTAGGACTCGATATCGGAGGCAAATTTACACAAGGTGTTGATTAGGTTGAGTTTATGTATTAAGTTAATGTTTGGTGTTATATAAATAGAGTCACAACCAAAGAGAGAAAATTTGGTTTATCTTATGAAACCAATTCAATGGCTCAATAAAAATTTACACACACTCCCCTATTGATGTGTGTCAAAAGACGAGTCCAATTTTCTAAAGGAACTAAATTCTAGTTCCATAGCATCATCATGTGTACCTATAAAACATATACATATACAACATGCCTCATGTATCAGAACATTTATAAAGAACATGTACTCTTTTACACACATATATTTGACTGGAATTTGTTCTTTCACATATTATCACTTAAAAATCAACTATCAGGATCATGGCAAGTCATTTTATAATCTAGATTTTGTAAGAAATTTTTTTTAGTAGTGAGGCTATTCATACAAAAATAGGTGATCATGTGTGGTTTATTTACAGAAAGCCAAAGGAGAGGTTCACCTTAGGAATTAATTCTTGTCTAGAAATGCCATCATAATTTTAATTTTGAATTCTTCACAAGTATTAAGGTAATTAGAAAATCAGAACCTTGTACATGAATAGAACCCCCCGGGAGTGGGGGTTGTGGGTGTTTGACATCATATTTACAAAATAACAATAATAGGGTTGGTTTCTTTCCAAATGGACTAGAAACGAGCACAAATGGATCAGAGAGCTAAATAAGACATCAAGAGTTCTACAAGAGTAGGATATCACTTTAAAGCGCTCCCAATGGCCAATTTCTTTCAAGAAAAGTGTGACCCACACTAAATTAATAATCAAGAGATAAACATTTGTCAGGATTAAAAGATTTTTTCTCTTTTTTTTTTTTAAAAACAAGTTTACTATATATTATAACCTTATCATCCTAAATGTGAGCTCTAGTGTTGGAAACAAATTGGAACTTCCCAATTATGCAGTTTTTCTATGGTCAGATCAGGCTCTTGTATGTTTGCGCCAAAAAAAAAAAAAAAAAAAAAAGATCAGGCTCCTGTATGGAGTATGATCTGACTCCATAGAATTTGAGGGCAAACTCTTGGATATTCCTGTAAGTAGGGAGAACCCAATTGTCTCGTCTTCCTTTTTATTTTTCCTTGTTACTGAAGACTTGCTATTTCGCCTTGCTCTTTTTCGTTAGTCCACTGTGAACTTATTGCTGTGCCTTAAAAGGCATAAGGTGTGAAAACCATCACAAAATGATGAACTTTGGGCTTAGCGCATTGATATTGGTGGTTTTTTTTTTTTTCAAAAGAAGGAATATTACTCATTAATAGAATCGAGGAGTACATCCTCAATTAACATAGGAGGTGAATTAAAATGTAAGCTAGGACCTGACAAAGAACTAGCCATTCCAGTCAACTTATGAGCAACCTAGTTCACAGATCTCCTAACGCAAGCGAAACTCTAGGCCATCGAGTTCTAATGATAAAAGTTTACAATCTTCCAATATCAAACCAAATGGAGATAAGTCACTAGCAGCAGCATGGAGGGCCTCATAGACAACCAATGCATCCATTTCCACAGTAGCCCGAGAAAGGTTCATTTCATTTATCCAAATAAGCGCCTCACGAACTCCCATAAGTTCAGCCAGATTTGGCTCAAAAATACCGCACGTTTTGACAATTTTTGCTCCCAAAAAGGATCCCACCACATCCCTAATCACCATGCCATGTCAAACAAAGTCCTGATGAGGAAAAATAGCTGCATCAATATTGAATTTAATCCTACTAGCATTCGGCCGGTGCTATTGAGCAGTGTTAGTCATTGGACCTGTACGACCAGCTAGCATGGGGCACGTTAGCCACCTGCCACTGATTTAGGAGAGTGCTGGCCTAAGACGTGACTCTAAGGGGCATGAGGGATTTTCCTTGCCAAACCACTTCGTTCCTGTTATGCCATAAAGCCCAGCAAAGCATAGCAATTAGTGTAGTGGTAATTGGAGTAGGGAAGTATGGAACAGGACGTGCAAAGTATATTGGGATGAGGGAATGGCTATTAATTTAATGTGGTTAATGTACAAGGCTTGGGATTTCGATGCTTATTTCACTCAAATTATTCATATACTAAATGTAATCCAATGGGCCTATTTATAGCTTTCCATTGTTGGTGAAATGTCCCCCGACTTTCATGCATTGTGGCTTAAAATTATTATCTAGAAATTCCTTAATTAATACGACAACGTCTCTCATCATTCTAGATAATTCCCTGATTTCCTTAGTACATGAGCATCACTCTAGACGGCGTTTTTTCTTGATTATTCTAGAAATTATCAAGAAATGTGCGTCACTATTTTATCGCTCCTCCTTAATGCTCATTTCAATTACTCCAATCATGTCTCATAGTGCTTCGAACTTGGCTCATGGTAGTGCTTGAAAATGCCTTATTTGTTCTTCAATCTTGAACTACTTGAGCTCTACCTCATTGTTTTCTAGTGCTTCTTGTTGTAATGGATTTCTGTAGCTTCTTGTTATTGTTTGCCCATGTCTCCTCGCCTTGATATTTCCTTGTAGCTTTCTAGGTCAGTGATCATCAGATTACATGTGTTGTAAATGTCTGATAATCTTCCTATCTTTCTAGGCATGGACTCTTTTGATAGTCAACTTATCTTTGTTTGATGTAGCGAGACTATCTGTTCTTCACTTTTAACCTCCTTCTTAGCCTTATTCTCTTGTTCTACTAGGAATGTCAGGATACTCAGATTTTTTCTTTCGGCTTGGCCTGTCTCCAGATTACAACTATCATCTTCAGTAGAATATTTCATTTGGATAGGAAAACATCCATTTTTCTCTTTGATTTTTGCAATCAGGAGAGATTTATCGTTTTTATCATAGGTTGTGCAATAGCTCCATTCAAAAGTGTATTGCATATCCTCTTTCATTCATTTGACCAACACTTAGTAGACTTTGGTCTATACTTGGGACCAGCATCACATCCTTGATATATCTTTTCCCCTTTATAGTTTCAATAGCAATAGTATATTTACCTATTGCTTCAACAAATTCACCATTCCGAATCTTTATTTTTCTCTTTATTTTTTCCAGGCTACAGGAAATATTTTCATCTTTTGTCATGTGACTATCACAGTCACTGTCTATATACCATGTATTCCATTTTTCTTTTATAGATCTTTGCATGAGGCATGGAAAAGAAGTCCCGCTGAGCTTCAAAAAAATTAGCTTGATAATTTTTTTTGTAATGAAAATATTTTTCTTTATGTCCAAATCTTTTGCAATATCTCACTGATCTTCGCCTTTAAACCAACAATCTTTTTCCAAGTAACTTCTTCTTTTGCAGATCCCACAAGGACATAACGTGCCATTACTATCATCCATTGCATCTTCATTTATATTTCTAGAATATTCTTTGAAATTCTTCTCACTTTCTTTAAATTTCTGAGATTGTATGTTTATCTTAGACTGAAAGGTATTTTCCAATTCAACTTCTTGTCACCTTTCTAATCTTTGTTCATAAGCCTCTAGTGATCCCATTAATTTTGCAGCTGTTAACTCTTCTATATCCTTTAACTCTTTTATAGCTACTATAATTGGATCATAATTAATATTTTTTCAACAAGTTTCTTTTCAGGAACTTCTATTTCATAGGATCTCAGTTGGCTCACTACTTCATAAATTCTAGAATAATATTGTTCTGCAGTTTCAGAATCTTTCATTTTTAGATTTTCAAATTTTCTCATAGTTTGAAGTTTGCAAGTACGTACCTTGTCACTTCCCTTGAGCTTCTTCTGCAATTTATCCCAAGCTTTCTTAGGACTTTCACATCCCATGGTTCTTGGAAAATATTCATTCGTCAAACTCATTTGTTGAGCAAGAAGCGTCATAGCATCCTTCTGTTGATTTTCTTTAAATTCCTTCTTTTGTGACGCAGCTAATGAGGAAATATCATCTGGGATAGTATACCCATTACTGACAATATCTCATATATAAATTATTGGCACAAAAGTAGGTCTTCATTTTGATTGACCAATAGTCATAGTTGTCCCCTTTGTAGGTAGGGATTGGCATTGATGACTGGAATGTGTCGACTATAGTTTCGCTTACGCCCGATATTTCTCAAACAAGGCTCTGATACCATTTTTTTTTTTAGCATTAGTGTAGTAGTAATTGGATGGAATGTGTCGAAAGTATATTGGGATGAGGGAATGGCTTTTAATTTAATGTGGTTAATGTACAAGTCTTGGGATTTCTACACTTACTTCACTCAAATTTTTCATATTACAAAATGCAATCCACTCGGCCTATTTCCATTGTCGGTGAAATGTCCACCAACTTTCATGCATTGTGGCACAAAATTAGTATCTAGAAATTCCCAATATGGTAACTCTAGATAATTCCCTTGTTTACTTAGCGCATGAGCATCACCCTAGAAGACTTATTTTCTTGATTATTCTAGAAATTATCAAGAAATGTGCATCAATATTTAATCAGATATAAATATAAAGTGATGAATGCATACACGCATTTTTATTTTGTCAACATTAAGCTGCAAATATGTGACATGACATGCTTATTTGGTAAAAAACGATATATATGGACCTTTTTGGCCAAGTAAGCATATATACCATATGTTAAAATAAAATCATTCTGAATATACATATATATAGTAACGTATATATAAGACTTGTCGAAACATTTAAGATAGATATCTGAAAAATTCTTTATGAAAAAGGGGCAAAATTTTCTTTTTTTTTTTTTTTGTCAAAATTACATATAAGTAAGTGAATTCACCCAAAACTCATAGAATTGTCTCCAAATAACAAAACTACCCAAGTTTCAACAGCTTTAAAAGCGTATATTTGATTCCCATTTTCTAGTTTCTAAACCAAAAACCCAATTTGCCAATCTAACCCATATATCTCGCATTCTACTCCATTATAATAATTAATTTTTCCCCAACTAGAATGACTATCAAACAATCACTTAAATTTACACCTTGACCTTTTTATTTTTGGCCAGATGTATGCTCCTCCCGGAACAAAACAATCAAAGAAGAAGCAGAATAACATATAGAGAAAAAACAAGAAGAAACCAGCTCAAGAAGTATAACCGAAATTTGTTCCTGAGAGGAAACCAGTGCTGGGAGGAATTCATATGCTGCATCGGACTAGATAAATCTGCATCGCTGCTGTTTCTCCTGCTGCATTTCAGTCCATCACTCATTTGAGCAAAATGAGTACAATAATGCATAAAGGCATTGTTCTAAAATGCTCGATTAAATTTTTAGAACTTTGAAATTTGGTCTTATTATTATAATCTTGTTAAAACACAAGGTGTTCTTCTAGCTGCTATGACCATTAAACTGTGGAATAATCTCGTGGATAATAAATTAATAATAACGGTCCTTTGAAATTGACTTTTTTAGAAGTTCTATGTGGAAAGTGGTTTCCTTTCTTTCTGTTTTCTTTTTTTCTTCAAGCTTGATTACTTGTTACTACTTCTGCCTCAAAAAGATAGTCTAGTTTTCATTTTCCGTCGGTCTCATAATATGATCCAGTTTCATTTTTAAAAAGCAGTTAAAATACTAGTTCTCTTATATACCCCTATTTAATGTATAAAGTTATGAAAGAAATAGAACTATTAAAGTGGAATAATTAATAAATAAAATAGTATAATAGAGAAATGATGTTAAAATTTACTTTTTCAATACTATTAAATGCACTTTACTTAATCTATATGAAAAAAAGGAACAAGACCATCTTTTTGGGACTGAGGTAGTATTAATTATTAAGGTGAAGTGCTAAATGTTGGATGCTTCATAAACAAAAGCATTGAGTTAATTTAATTTATAGGACAGGTAGAACCCTTGAATACTATAACATTATGGATGTAGACAAAAAAGAAGTATAATATATGACAAAGAAGACTAGATTATGACCACAATAATTAAGAAGGTAAACAAAAACTATATATACCTCTTTGTTGAATTCACCCTGTGCTTCAAAGTCATCCGGTTTCGTTTGATCATCAGCTTAATAACTCTCTTCCTTCATATTTATATTGTGACAAAGCGATTAGAAAGTTAAAGAAATGAGAATTGAATTTGGAAAAAAAAAAAAAGAACAAAAAAGGATATTTGCGCGGCCCTAATCTTTATACATATATGTTGTTATATATGTTTGGGTGATTTTAAGGAAATTGTCCTATCTTAATTTCATATTTGCACGTGCACCCCAATTGACTGTTTAGTTTTATGAATGCATATAAGATTGTTTTATTTAGAAGCGTGTTTATTTATCATAACCCAAACCTTTAAAAGATTTGACTAAAGATAAAAGTAAGTTTACATTAGACTTTGTTTACTACACAAATCAATATTCTTTTCATGACAAAATTACCCTTCATACAATGTACACGTGGGGTGCACAAGTGATGATAAATGGGAAATTGGATGGTTCTTGTTAAAATAAAAACATTAACTTACTATTATCTAGAAGATTTGGACATCCGCCTCAAGATAAGAGACCCAAACTAAAATATGTAAAAATAATTAGGGACTCTAGGTGATATTTACCCTTAAAAAAAAGGATTTTGAAGAAGAAAATTACGTAGGAAAAAAATGGGGACTCTAGGTTTTTTAATATTATATATATTGATTATAAGACTGTAACATCTAGGGTTTAGATAATGTGTTTCTACACAAGCTCGCAAATCACTTAATTAAAGGAAGGAAATATATGTCACATTTCCTTGAGTTGTTCAACTTGATTAACACCACACAATCTTCTAAAAAGACTTCGAATTTTTTTTTTTTAAAGACTTTGATATTTAAAGAGATTATACACGCACATTAATTTTCCATAAAGAGATTATATACGCACATTAATTTTCCATAAAGAGATTATACACGCACCTTTTATAAAAGCTAGTGACTGCTCTCTCTGGGGCGCTACTTAGTTCAACCACTTGTGTCTCAGTCTCACTTCAAAATCAATTTAATCAAGTCCAATAAGTTGCAAGTTTGGCAATATATATGGAAGAATATCTTTGAATAGATGTTGACAAAAGACAAAATTGAAACTAATTTTAACTAAAATATCTTGTGTATATGTATGCACACACATACATAATTGGTTGCTGAGGAGGTTCTTCATGTCTGAAATCCTTCTCATAAATTTTAACCGTTTCTCTTTTCTTCCATATCCGGTTCCTTCCCAAGCTAGTGCCAATACCCAGTCTACCGAGAAAAATAACGACGAAAAATTATTAAGGAAAAATACAGAAGAAGAAAACTAATTAGAATTACAAATCTCAGGAAAAGAATAAAGTAAAGAATGTGCTAAAAAAATTACAAAGAACGCACCCCATCCTGAGAAAAGCATCAGACGTCTTGACTTCCTGTACTCCTGTAACTAAGAAGGATACAACTTTTCCATCTTCATCAGACTCGACGTGGAAGTTGACAATAACATGGCGAAGAAGGTCTTTGGTCTCCAATTCTATCTCAAACGGTAGGTCATCGATCAGAACCTGCCGGATCTTCCAAGTCTCTATTCCAAATCTTTTGTTTTTCTCCCTAATCTTCAAAACATCAAATGTCTTGCTACGCCACGGCTTCACTCGGGGAAGGGAGGTTTGGTGTTCGGCGTCCAGCAGTTCGATCGACTTGCTGCTTTTGTTTTCAAATTTAAGATGGAAACCAATCGCCTTCTCCGCCATATATTCTTAATTTGGATATTGCAGGGATTATAACTCGGATCGGCTGGCCATTAAAGTTCATAGATATAGATAACATATTTCTTCGGCTAGAAGGAGACGACATAATGGTAAAAATTCAAACAGGCGGCTGTCCTTTTTGACTGGTCGCGCAACTCAGAAAACCCACGGTACCCATACGTACGGGATGATGCATGCGGTATGACGTATCTTTCATGGTAATGACGTCGTAAAGAAATGTGAAAATTTAGTGAAAGATATGTGCATACTGCTTCACAATTTAGTAATAATAAAATGAATTTGTCATCGTCATCATCATCATCATACAATAATAATAATAATAATAATAAAGTTGTTTTCTGTGTTGGAGAAATAATGTGTAGGGATAACAATAAGGTAATTATGAATCCTTTTGTTAATATTTTTGCCTTCCTATTTGTTCAAATATATAGCGCAATTCAGCAAAGTTAGCCTGATACCTGGTCCTTGTATCATATATAGACCATGAGCATCTCCAATGCCCATGGTCATTGGTGAAGGTCTTCCAAGAGAGAGACACACACCAAAAATTTGGATGGTCCCACATGTTTCTTATTTTTTTTTAATTTCTTTTTTTAATCATTTTTCTCTCATTTACACTATTTCCTTACTTTTTCTCTCTCGTATCCAATGCAAATTCTAAATCCAGACCTTCATTGAAGATTTCAATACTACTTTTTTATTATTTTTTTTTGAATTTCTATCTATCTCTCTTTTTTTCACTTTTCCCTGGCTTTTTTCCTACACCTATTTTCACCAACATTCAATTAAAATAATCAACTTCTCTCTATCTCTCTCTTCTATACCACCCAAAACTTTGACTACACCATTGCAGATGCTTATATCATATATAGACCATGCTTGTTTATCCCTATTTGCCAGGTCAACTGAAGAAGCTCTAGAGGGATTCTATTTACAGCCCATTTTCCAGGCATTGATAAAGAAAGAAATTGAAAGAATATTAAACTTTTATGATACCCTTGGATCAAAATGTCTTTCATTTCTCTTTATATTTAAACTTCTCGTGTGGGGAAGGAATCAAAATTATCACATTAATACTTTTTCACGTCTCTCCAAAATTTTTGTTAATCTTTAGGACTACTCCCTCCACCCCACAAAATATATTCCCCCCCTTTTTATATAGATTAGTAAAACCTAATTAATGTTGTTAGAAATATATAATTTAAGAATATATTTCCTAATATATCATTTGGTTTATTTAATATTTTACTATAGATCTTCTTTATTGTTGATTACCATGTATAATAATTAAATATGGAAATATCTTTTTGGGACGGAGGGAATACTTTTTATGGGGAGGTGCTATCATCATCATCATTATTATTATTATTATTATTATTATTACTATTATTATTATTATTATTATATTCACATATATGATGGTGGTAGTCTTTCTATGGAGTCCATCATTTATGATGTCTAATAGGTTATGTAGCAATTTCCTATTGGACACATTCAGGGCCCATCTCTGAATGTGTTCAATAGGGGCTTGTCATTGCATCTCTTGGTATTCTATGGACACCCTAGAATACATGATGATGGTGGCGGTGCAAAGAAATTATAAGGAAATATGGAAAAAAAAAATTTAACTAAAATATGTGCATACAACTATACAATTTTAAAAATAAAAAATAAAAATAATAGAAATGTGCTCTTCCGATCTCTTGGTTAGCTTGATTCTAGGCAATAGGGATACTGCATGAGATGCATGGAAGAAACTCTTTATTTCAACGTTTTTAGAATAAAAGAGTGAGCCACAAATTAACTTCAATCTCATTTTGTAGTCTAGCCAAATCATATTTGATCCTCTCTCTCTCTCTCTATTTTTTTTTATCTTATGGGGAGATAGAGAAGGAGGAAAATTAAAGAGGGATATATATGGTCTGAACTCAATTTCCTTCCAAGAAATTTGAGCAACAACTACTAAAAAGCATCTTGAACTACTCATATTTTATCACTCAAGTACGTATAAAATTTATAGATATGTAATATATTGAAAATTAAAGATTAGGGTTGATAATTACTTGAAAGGTTAGGGACGTTAGGTTTAATTAACCCTTTTAAATTTTAAAAATAAAGATTTAAAAATATATAAAAAAAAGGGAAGAAAAGAAGAAAACACCCATCCCACCCCTACCCAATGCAACCCACCCTACCCCTACCAAGAACGGCCGTCCAAAATGGCCGCTAGAATGCTGTCGTTTCTGGCGGCTAAAATGGGAGGTTGGGGTAGGTGTTTTCTTTTCTTTTTTTCAGTATTTTTAATATTTTTAAATATTTTTTAAATTAAAAAGTTAAGGGGTATAATGGTAAATTTATTAAAAAGTTTGGTAATATTGATAGAATCCGTAAAAAATGACCTATTATGAAAATTTATGAGAGCTTGGGGACCCAGGAGGTCGAAAAAAATATTAGGAATCTAGCCAATTCTTAATTCAAAGGTTGGAGACAATTTGTGAAATTAATCTTATTAAAAAAATGATGTTGTAAATACTACTTTATTTTGTATATATAATAGACTTTTTAACTCAAAATAATTTTTAATTCATTTATTTATAGGTAAATTTCGAAAAAAGGTCCCCAACCTCTGCTTAATATAGCAAATCTATTTTTATTCTATTTTGGACATGTGAGGCTCCCAACATTCTAGAAACTGGCAGGAAAGATCCCTTTGATTTTTTTGTCATATATTTTTGAGTAAATTATCAACAAATGTACCCAAAAATTACATTCATTTGGATGAACGATGCTCATTTTCAAAAACTGAATGTTTTAGTCGAGATTTAAAAGTTGGGGATGATAGTACAAATAAATGCAAAAATTGGGACTTTTGCTACATTTACCCAACTAATTCTATATTATACCTTCCCAAAAAATAATAAACATAATGGTCCTTAACCTTTTGTGTGTTGTATTAGTAGGATAAATTTCACATATGGTTTTTAATCTTTGGACTTTGTGTTAATTGGATCCCCAGTATATTTTTCCAACGCTGTTGGTTCTTGGCCTTTTGTTAATTAGCATGATAAGTACCTATTAACGGTTTCCATCCAAAAAGGCTATAACTCCCTCTAAAATGATATGTATACCCTTATCCCTTAATTTCACATATCGTCTCCAATATTTGCAATTTGTATCGTTTGGATCCCCAAACCTTTTTTTTTTCAATGCGCTGTGTCTTCAATCTTTCATGAATATGCACAAAAAGTCCCTATTGATGGATTATGTTGATAATTTCATTAAATTCCTTACAAAATTATCTTTATGTCCTTATTTTTTTAATTGAAAAAATTCAAAAAATATAAAAATATATAAAAATAAAAATTGAAAATAGAGAGAGAAAACTGACACACTACCCAATCCCCACACATGGTTGCCGAAAACGCTGCCATTTGTGGTAGCCAAAAAAGGGATAAGACGACCGCCTATTGTGTTACTATGATTTCTATAAGCCAAATAGGAAGGGAGAATCCCCTCTTACTATCAGTTGTTGCCATTCCCGGGGGCCAAATAGGAGGGGGGAGAATTCCCCCCATTGCTGCTAAGAATTGTAGAAACTTTGTGAACGATATCAAAGGCGACAGGAATGCTAGCTGAGTGTTGCTTACCCCTTTTGTTGTCGAGGAAAGGGGTAGTCTTCCTTTGATGCAAAGAATGACAGCCGTTTCCGATAGTCAATTGTGGGGTTGAGGGGGTTAGGTGTAATGGCAGCTTTCTCCCTTTTTGTTCTTTTTTATTTTTATATTATTTTCTTATTTTTTAAAATCTTTTTGGTTTTAATTTAAATAATAAGGGCATAAAGGCAATTTTGTGAGTGATTTAGTAGAATTATTGACAAAATCTGTCATCTTGGGCTTTTGTGCACATCTATAAAAGGTTGGGGACTTAGCGTGTTGGAAAAGAACGTTGGGGACCCAAACAATACAAAGGAAAGGCTGAGAATGATATGTGAAATTTGAAAGAAGACCATTTACAAGGTCCTATCCGAAAGTGAGCCTTTACCAGATAAGCCATTCGCGCTTTTTCAGTGGAGGAGAGGAATAGCGATAGATTTCTATAGAGCATCCAGGAACAAGCAGTCAGTGATTTATTGGAGGGGAAAAAAAGACAAACCAACCCTGTTTTCTCTTCTTTTGGAAATAGCCTGGGAAGGGAACTATTAGAGATAGATTTTTGACGAGTGCACTTAATAGGCTTTTCTCCCCCGAGAGTTAGACCTACCAAGCGCTAAGCGTGGATCGGAAGAGCACACTTAGACATAGCTCTAAATGGTACAAAGTGAAAAGGTTGAGAATGATATGTGAAATTCATCCTAAATTAAAAAAAAATGAATTAAAATAAGTAAAATAGTAATAAAAAATAGATTAATGTATTTGTACAGATAAATATACAAATACGTCTACAAAAAGGGTGTAAAATTACAATTTCACCAAATGTCATGCAACAAAAAAAAGAGAGAGAGAATATGTGAATAAAATTATAATTTTATTCTTTATCCGTAAACCAAATATACACTCATCTATATATGTAGCATTACTCAAAAAATCTTTCTTCCCTGACCACTTCCTATCCCCTAACTTACCGAAAGCTATCATTTTCTAACAACAAAATAGAGGGGAGATGGAATGGTGATGGAGGGGGTAAAAACCCCCCCTCATTGCTGCCAACACCAATAGAAGAGAACGAGATCTTTCATTCCAATTTTTCTATTGGAAATGGCAATTTCAGTAGCAAAACGGGGAAAAACCAAAAATGGCACAAAGGGTTCTTTTCCCCTGCACGGGCTACCATAAACAATAGCAAGTACAGTGGAAAAACCTACCTTTTTTTGTCACTTTTAATAGAAAGTTTCGGGCAACAAAATGAGGGGGACCCCTATTTCTCCCCTCCTTCCCAATTTTGTTTTCGAAAATGACAGCAAGTGCGGGAGGAAAACCCCCTTTTTTTGCCATTTCCGACAGTAAGGTTTACCATGAAGGGGTTCTTTCCAATACATGAGCTAACATAATGATAGCAAGTACAGTGGAAAATACTTTTTTTTTATCACTTTCAAAAGAAAGTTGGGGGTTTTTATCCGCCAATTTTGTTGCCATTTCTGGCAATTTTCTCCCATCCTTCCCAATTTTGTTTTAAAAAATGACAGCAAGTGCAGGAGGGAAACCGCTTTTTTCTGCCATTTTCGACAAGAAGGTTTACCCCACCCCCTTCTCAATAGGAAGTGCCGGAAATGGTAACAAAATGGAGGGGTGGTGGTTTTCGGCCTACCGCCTATCGTGGTAGAGGACAAATTAAGTTTTTTATTTTTTATTTTTATTTTACTTCTTTTTATTTTTATTTTTTTATATTTAAAGAGTGAGGAAATAAATTTTATTTTAGATGGAGTTAACAGTGTTGTTTTAATTTTCTTTTTTCTTTTATCTCGCTTCTATCGGTTTTTTTTTTTATTTTTTATTTTTGTTTTGCCTCACTTCTTCATTGCTTCTCTCGCCATGTCTACACCCCCACATTTAACCTTACATCTTTCACTGCTATTTTTTTATTATTATAGTTATTTTTAATTTCTTTTTTACATCTCTCTTCTTTTCTCTTTACACAACTTTCTATTCCTATATTCAATTAAAAGAATTCTCTCTGTATTTCTCTTCTCCACACTACTTCCAATCCACAATATTCCATTAGAAATGCTCCTCGGCCACTAAATACAGTTTAGTCCATGCCAACCCAGCTAGCTAGCGAGTCTACATGGCTTGGACTACATTTTTAGGGTTAAGCTCAAAGCTTGGTGTGTTTAATACTAATCCTAAACCAACTCGACTCGAGTTTTTTCTACTTGTCCTATGGATAGCTCGATCCTACTAACTTGATTGCCTAGGGCCAGTTTTGTCATGAGGCATAGGAGGCGTGGGTCTCGGGCGCGGGATAAAGGGGGCGAATTTTCGTGTTGGGTAATTCTCAACCCTTAGCTCTTTCTCTTCTCCTTTTTTTAAACATAATAGAATAATTAAAAAAGAAATGATTGAACAATTAAATTATGGATTTTTTATTGATGTTTTTGCTTTTGAATTTATACGAAGGATATTATTTGAGTATATAGCTAGTCTTACGAAAGTTTTGTATGTCTTATTCTTTGTTTACAAGTTACAAAGTTTTGCTTTTATATTATATCTTATTGAAGTTTTATTAGTGTCAAGGATTCTTCGAAAGACAATACGTCACATGTTGTTTAGCATGAGCTTAGAATACAAGTTTCGAATCCGTCTTTATTTGGAATGATATTACTGTAATTTTGTTTCCATCTATTTGCATATATTGCTCCCTAGTATAGGTGTATTGTAGTTAGGAATGATTTTGTTTTCTATTATTATTGTAATTACTCCACTATATATACCAGAATCTAGCGGGATGAATACTCTTTCATGAAAACTTTATCTTTTATAATTAATTTATACATATTATCCCTTGTTAGCCTAATTTATGCTCTAATTTTTGTACGTCAATTGTTAATAGACTTAATGATGATGTAATTAATATACATATATACGGTTGAAATAAATAAATATTGGGTTAATTTCACAAAAGGTCCCCAATTTTTGGGTTTAGAATCGGATAGGTCCCCAACCATTTTTTCACTCTCTTGGGTCCCCAACCTTTTATAAATGCGCACAATAAGTCCCTCTTGTCACTATTCCCTTAATTTTTTATAAAAAATGACGATTAAACCCTTTAGCCTTTTAATTTTAAAAACAAAACATTTAAAAATATTAAAAATAATAAAAAATAAAAAAAAAAACAAAACACCCGCCCCGCCACCACCCCACCCCACCCCACCCCACCCAAGAGAGCCGTCGCAAATGGTTGCCGGAGCCATTTCTAGAGGCCAAAAAGCTACCAGAAACGGCAGAAGATATAGGGGGTAGATTCCCCCATTTTGGGCAGCAAAATTGGGGGGGGGGTGCTGCCGGAATGGCAGCAAAATGCTGCCATTTCAGGCAAAAAAAACTACTTGAAACGGCAGCATTTTGCTGCCATTCTGACTGTCGAAATGGGGGGTGGAACCCCCCACCTGCTGCCCAATTTCCATAGTTTGCTATTGTATCCGGCAGCTTTTTGGCCGCCGAAAATGGCTCCGGCAGCCATTTCCAGGGCCCTCTTGGGAGCGGAAAGGGTGGGGTGGGTGTTTTGTTTTTTTTTTTAATTTTTTCATTATTTTTAACATTTTTAAATGTTTTGTTTTTAAAATTAAAAAGCTAAAGGGTATAATCGTTATTTTATATGAAAAGTTGAGAGAATAATGACAAGAGGGACCTATCGTGCTCATTTATGAAATGTTGGGCCCAGGAAAGCAAAAAAAGGGTTGAGGGACTATCTGATTCTAAACCCAACGGTTGGGGACCTTTTGTGAAATTAACCCATAAATGTATCGTTCCCCATTAGCCTCCATTGTGATCAGTGTTCTAAAAAGCCCGCATAAGCCTCGCATAGGCAACGCTTATGCTCAAAGCTTGGACTCAGCGCTTTGCCACGTCTTGCCCTTTATTACGCATTCATCGCGCTTTTATCGTGCATTAGTGTGCTTAAACTCAAAACTTTGCCTCGACATTTTTCTTCACATTATGCTTTTTAGAACATAGATCGTGATTGCCCCCACCATAAAAAGGCGAAGCCGTTTCTCAAGATGAAAAGGTAACATTTTTGAATTTGAGAAATTACTGGGGTATGAAAATGTTTCTCACTAACTAAAATGGTCAAATCTCGCTGTGTAATAATTAGGATGTGTCAAAAAAGTCGTAGTGATCAAAGGTCTAGGACTTTCAAACAAGGGTTCTTTATATAAAAACCACTAATTTAGATAGGATTTGAAAAATATCTCCCAATTGAGAGTAATTTTATAAATGTCGTTTTCTATTATAAAACTACCTTAATCAAAACTCAATTATTTATTTATTAATTTTATTATAAATTATAAATATAATAATTAGTAATTTTTTAATAAAAAAGTAGTTATCATTATCGTCACTGCAACCACTACTTTCAACCACATAAAGCTAAACTTTGATCACCAGCAACCCCCGACGCCGCCGCCGCGGCAGCTGCAATTACTTTGTAAAACAAAAAAATAACATAATAGAAAAAATAATGTTACCGCTATTGTGAGAAAAAATCATTTTAATAATATTTTTGTGAAGGGAAAAATCATGTTAACAGTAACAAAAAAACCAGAAAATGGTAACAAAACGTGCCCCAAAAAAAAAAAAAAGAAAATGGTAATATCGGTGGTAAATGGCAAAAAAAAAAAATCAAAAGAAAAAACCGGAAGATAAAGAGATTGTAACACTCCTGGAATGATAACATTAAAAAAAAAAAGCCACAGAATGATAAGAACATTGGTAAATAGTAACAAGAACGGCAAAAAAAATCGAAAGAAAAAACAAGAAAAAAAAATGAGATTCGCAACACGTTGGAAAATAGGAACATAACGGCGATTGGTAAATAAAATTTAAAAAATAGAGCAAAAAATAAAAAGGAAAAGAAACTGAAGATCCGGCTCTAAATCCATGAAACATTAAAAAAAAAATCAATAAAAAAAGTGAAATTCTCATAACTACCGTTGGAGCTGTTTCGGCGGCAGCCATTCATAGCAGTGTTGCTGCTGCAATGTAGAGACGTTGCACCTGTTGTTAGCATCCATTTCTTTTTCTTTCTTCGTCATACTCTTTTTCTTTGCGCAACACGTAGGAAAATAGTAACATAACGGCGATTGGTAAATAAAATTTAAAAAATAAAGCAACAAATAAAAAAGAAAAGAAACTGAAGATCCAGCTCTAAATACATGAAACATTCAAAAAAAAAAAAAAGGTCAATAAAAAAAGTGAAATTCTCATAACTACCGTTGGAGCTATTTCGGCGGCAGCCATTCATAGCGGTGCTGCTGCTGCAATGTAGAGACGTTGCACCTGCTGTTAGCATCCATTTCTTTTTCTTTCTTCTTCATACTCTTCTTCTTCGCGGGGGGGGGGGGGGGGGGGGGGGGGGGGGGGGGGGGGGGGGGGGGGGGGGGGGGGGGGGGGGGGGGGGGGGGGGG
>CAVNYN010248039.1:6616-21988 GCA_963692815.1 Nyctanthes arbor-tristis
ACTGTTAACTAATTCTGATCGTATGAACCCATTTTCTTGATATTAGTGTTGGTCCCTGGGTTCAACAATAGAACAAACAGTGAACGTATAATGAATTTTTGGACTTTTATTCAAATGATATCTGGCTGGTTCTCCTATATCAGTCTCCCATTATGTTTGTATAGATTTCACATGATTGAATTGTGTTTAGATGCTAAACTTTGTTGACTTTTGTGTTGAAATCTCGAAATAGGTGTTTGATCTTCTGTTTAAATTTGTGGTTTTGAATTATGGAGTTGTTCAAATGGTATATACATAGATGAATTTTTTTATTTTGATGCACATGATGCTGAAGTACTGAAATGTATGTTTCCGGATTTGTACATCAGTAGCTTAATAAGCTTGACATCAAAAAGTGAAATCAGATATGAAAGCTCTATAACATTAACACTGAGGAGTCTAGCATCAGCCTACACAACGGTAGGGCAAATAACGAGATATTTTCAAGGAAGCCAAATCGGAAGCCTTGATTTATGTGGGTACCGAGATTTAATGATGCGATTTGAATTCCGAATCAGCCTTTAATTTTGGGTAATTTTTTCTCTATTAATTATGTTCATCTTCCATTCCGATATTTGGGGTTTTTATCATCAAATTCTGTTTCTGTTTTGTGTTGTCTTGTGCAGTTGGGGATTTGCAACTATCATCTGTGAACAGTACATCTAAGTCAGTTTTTTGAGCATGAAAGAGGTGAATTACGAGTTTGGCTTATGTGCAATTTTCTTTTCAGTTTTTTGAGCATGAAAGATGTGAATTACGAGTTTGACTTATGTGCAATTTTCTTTCTTTTTGGTTGGAATTAATTACATCAATTTCTTTTTTGTCCTGCGAGTAGCCAGAGATTCGTTTTGAGGGACAGAAGTAATATGTTCTTTCATCATGATGTCTTGATGCATTTTGCTATTAGTCATATGTTTAATTTTTTCAACTTGCATTCTAAAGAATTATTCCCTCTCTACCTTCGTTTCTTTTCCTTTTTCCAGTGTTTGGTATGTGGTTGATGTTGACTGCTATTTTTTGTATGAAAAAAAGCTCGGGTAGGATATTCGGTCTGTTGTAAGTATATTTGTGATATTACTATATGTAACACTCTAGGTACTTCTCTACGTTAATAGTAGCATCTTAGGAATAATAATTGGTTTTCAACTATAAGTAATCGATGAATAAATCTAATAATTAGATGACTAGTCGAGACATTTTATTTGCTTGATGATTACTCAAATGTATGTCAATTACCCAATCGGTTACAGAAAATTTGTTAAAAGAACGACTAAGCTTAATCGGGTAGTAAATTTTGAGACTGAATAGATGCTTAAAGTAAAGATATGATGTTTCACTAGTATAGTCGAAAATACAAAGACTTAATTATAGAGTTTAATAGGTAAAGGAGGTTTACTAAGAAATTAAGGAAAAAATCTAAAACACTTGTATCCAATAAGCTCTTCCCACATGAATTGAATCCACAACCCACACTTGGCTTCTTGATTTACTAAGAAGAATTCTTATACCTCCAAGTTAACTCATTGCTCTAGGACAAGTGGGAGTCTTTATACTGGTGGAACTCAAAAACCTTTAGAAAACAAGAAGGAAAAATTTGTCCATAAATTGTGTATACTTTTGAACACTCAGTGTTCAAAAAGACCTTCAAAAGCTCTTTTTTATCTTTTCAAACAAGGCATAGTTCATATATATATATATATATATATAACCCACGTTTTAAAGGCTATTTTGCTTAGATATATTAAGGAATTGAAGGTGTTTTACCACTCATTAACAAGTCTCAACTTCAAATATATAAGAGAACAAAAGTGAGTAATTCATTACTTTGGTTTATTTGCATGCATAAGTTTTAAGAAAAGGTATGTGTTTTAGATATTGTTAAAATATTTTCTTGCATAAGAAGTGTTAGAGTACCTCTACCCATTTTGTATTGTTTGTTTTGCTTTGATCCATGCTAATTGCTATGGATTAATGAAAGTTTGAGTAATCAGGTAAAACTAACCGGAAATTGTTAGGAATCTATTGTGTTGTCATTACCATATTAGTATTTGAAAGGCAATGAGGCGCCATGGGTAGTATGAACTTCTAGTATTTAGGCCCTATAATGTATTCAAAAAGGTTTGTGTATCTTAATATTCTTAAGATTGTAGCATGAAATAATTTCTATAAACCTTTGGTAAATCGAAATAATGTATTACTCACGGGGTATTTTATACTCACGTTATATGTGATTACTCTTTTATAGATGATCCACCGAAGGATCGTTGAGAGAAAGGTTGAAGAATGGAGGTTGTCGCATGACGCGAGCCAAGTTATGCATGTGATAGAGATAGACATTTGGACTTATTATGAGAATGGGCCCATGTTTGTAATGTATTTGGGAACCTCATATGAGTTTGATATATTTTGTGCATTTTCCCTCAATATTTTGCACCATGATAAGATTATGAGGGATATGCCAATGTTTCTTATTTAATTAAATATTAGTTAATGATAGGAGTAAGATAAGTATATGTATGGAAACCAATATAACTAAATAAAACTTGACTTATAAGGAAAGTTTTTGATACGAGATTGGGAGTCCTATTTTCACATGTAAGAGTTTCCTAAGCTTGTGTTCGGTTATAATATATATAAAGTAATTTTTATTTATCGTGTGTCATGTTCTTTTATACAAATACTACAACTTTAAACTAATTAAAGATGACAAACAACACTACCTCATCTAATAAATAAAAGAGAATTGATTGACAAGTCGTGCCCCTCGATTTTGACAAGAGTTGTAACAAGAAATTTGTAACGCTTCCGGCATATTGATTTAGTAACATAACTTTAACCCATACTTTTAATTGAGGGGTTTGACACTATGTGCTTACTACTTAAGCAATTATAATTGCTAGTTGATTATAATTGAATACCAAACGGACTTCTATAGAGTGGAAGAAAGTGAAGCATGTTTGATTAGAACTCCTAGATCAAAAGAGCATCTTATAATTCTCATAATCCAGCCTTCTTCATGACACGGTTCTTTAATTTGCATTTTTTTATTCAAGAAGTTATTCAATAATTATTTTTTTTGGAAAATATTAATTTGAAGTATAAATAAGTGACACTAACCCTATTCATTTTTTATTTTTTGAAAGGTAAGCTTGTTGAATTTTAAAAAATGAATCAAAAATTGATTTTCACTTTAGTTCTTTTTTTTTAGTGCCATATGAGACACCCTTTGATAAGTCTGTACTATTGTTTGGCAAATCAACTACTTCACTTAGATTAATGGTTTTCAAAGCAAGCATTTAATTTAATTTTTCATCCATCTTATGAGGCTAATCTTAAGTTGAACTAAAACTTCTCTTGCAATCTTTTCATAGACAATTTAAAGCTCGCAAATTTGGTCTTGCCATATCACTTTCAAATAATAATCATAATGCTATTCTTACAAATAGTTTAATAACCTTATTTTATATGTAAGCTTCTCAAGAGACTTATGTTTCGTCCTAAATTGGATAGAATTAGTTTCTTTTGTAATTGGACCTCTCATGTGAACAGTTTATAAATTTGTTAAGGTTGAGTTCATTTTGAGGTTATCCTTTTCATTTCTGAAATTAACAACAGATTTTTGAATAAGGTTTTCAGGCATTGTCCTGTCTAGAAGAAACCATACACATTTGTAGAGAATAGGAATGTTGGATATGTATATTGTTTTAGTATCCATGGTGATTCTTTCTCGTTCTCTTGACGAGATTGATTAAATTTTGAGTCCTCAATGTTGTATTCCTATAACTTTGAACTTATAAAGAGAGAGAGAAGAAAATAAAAGGTTTAATAATAACTTAAATTCAAAGTATGAATTTATTCTACTTATATGTAGACATCATCCTTGAACTTGACCCGTCTACTTCTTTTGATTACATTTAGGATGAGATTGTGAAAAAAGTAAAATGATTTTGATTATTCATTTGTTATTTATAATATATTTACACTTTTGCATTATAGTATTTTTTGTTACATTCTAATGTCTAATTCTATGTATATTTACTTTTGCTTTTCAGTTTATTTTTTTGGAACCTGTTGGTTAGTTTTCAATTTTAAGTTGATGTGAACTTGCAACAGCTGCTCATTTTAGCTTATAGATATTACGTAATTATCAAGTTTCAAATTGGAATGTAAAGCAAGTAGCTCTAATTTGACTCCATATAGTATTTTCAATTTAATTGATTTTATGGAGTATGCATATATTGATGCTTTCGTATGAATCTTTCATTTTATTCAATTTGATAGGATCCATACGGCCTTTGTGGGAAGGTGTTGGAATTTTGTTTGTTCATAAAAAAAAGTGCATATACATTCTTGAAATTTCTACCTTCATTAACAAAAAAATATTAAAACATCAAAAGTTGCTGCATTTTATTTATGTTGAAATTTTATTCCAACACCACAACAAATATATTTCGACTATTAATTTTAGAACAAAAATTCCGCAACACGGGCAGCGCCAGTGCCGCACCTAGTACATAGAAAAAAGACTTCCGAAAAAATGAAAAATTAACTAAATGAAAATTGAGGGACACACAGAAAACAAGGGAAAAAACCAAACAATAATGAAAACCCACCCAAAAAGAGAGTGAAAAACACAGAAACAGACAGCTAAATGACCCCAAATTAAAACCCAAACATGGAGAAAAAATGAAAAAAATGCCAGAAACAACCCACCCAATAAGTAAAAGCCTCATAATATAACCAAACCTTACGACAGACGGGCAATGAAATCCGTTCTTTCTCCACTCGTTTACTCCGATTACCATTCTTGGACTTGCAGTTAAATGAATGATTGTTACACCTCTTGAATGAACGATTCCTTTTTAGACGCAATTGGTAGGATGAATACCAAGCAAATTGTTGTGGCGGTGATGAAAAGGGCCGATTGATGTGGCGGTGATAAAAAGGGCCGATTGCTGTGGCGCTGATGAAGAATGATGATGACGACAGAGGATCACCTATATCCACCGATGAAAAAAGAGGATAAAATTAAACGGTAGCAGCAATTTAGGATTATACATTAATTACGATTAAAAAATAAATAAAAAATAATATGATGAGGAAAGATATTTAAATGAACTTAATCAATTACAAAGGTTGTTTATCTTTTATTTAAAAAAATTAAAATATCAAATAAAAATAATAATAAATAAATAAATAAATAAACTGGATGGCATAATTGCAACAATAAGTAGTCTACACGCAATAAGTTTCATTGTATGGGGTATAAAATAAATGTAGTTTAAAAAGAGGGTAGAATGTGTAATTTCCTGAAAGGAATGATTTGCCGCTTTGCCGAAAAGGAATGGTCGAGTAGACGATCAAGTAGGGCGGTCGACTGAGAACTTTGAAGGTCAGGCCCAACTCAGTCAAGCAAAGCCCATTAGAACGATACAAAGAATGCACAGTCCATTGAATAAAGTGCCTAGCAAATTGAGTTATGTTGCCTGACAAGCTTTAGGCAGGAATAACTAAGCTAGTCACTCGAGGAAATTAATCAATTACGCAATACAACTCTCATTTAATATATATATATATATATATATATAGTTATTACTAAACATAATAAATGAGGTTATTTTAGTAAAAAAGTAAAAAATAACTTTTTAAATTAGAAACATGAGTATATATTCAGAACAAGAGTTAATTATCTGAAATATCACTGTACTTTAAAACTTACTCGAAATGTCACTGTACTTTCAAAAAATTATCTAAAATGTCATTATACTTTAAAGCTCACCCGATATGCCACTGAACTTATGAAAATATTATCCCGTCTGCCACCCCCATTAAAAAATGTAACGGACTTGATAACATAGCTAACGAAATTTACCATGTGACATCTTGACCGTTATTTTTTTAACTGGGTGTTGACCCAATGGCAAATGAGATAACATTTTTACGAGTTTAGTGGCATATGAGTAAAATTTTGTAAAAGTACAATGTCACTAAAATTGTATAAAGTTTCATAAAACTTTCCCCACATGCCACTAAATTCGTAAAAATATTATCTAATTTGCCACTACATCAACACCCAATTAAAAAATAACGTTAAATATGCCACGTGATAAATTTCGTTAGTTATGTTATCAAGTCCGTTATATTTTTTAACGGGGATGGCAAATGGGATAATAATTTTATAAGTTCAGTGGCATATCGGTTTGAGTTTTAAAGTACAGTGGCATTTTAGATAATTTTTTGAAAGTACGGTAGCATTTTTGGTAAGTTTTAAAATACAGTGGCATTTGAGATAACCTTTTAAAGTACAGTGACATTTCAGGTAATTAACTCTTCAGGACAACTCAAAAAGAAAAATAAAAATATATGATTAGAACGGAGGGAGTAGTATATATAACTACAATGTCTCCTAATAAACAATAAGAACGTGTTCTAATATGGTTAAACTCAAAACTTGTACTCCCATTTTCGAGTTTTATCACGTACTATGTGATGTGATAAAACGTTATTATGCATTGATTAAGAATTATTATTTCTGAACTTAAGTGACTTCAACATTTTCCAATACTTAGCACTTTTTATTAAAAAATAAAAAATAAAAAAAAACTAACATATATGTTTGCCTTTCAAGTTTCAACGAAGCCAATATAAAACATACTCTCTCAATTTCATAAAAATAGGTCACTATCAATCTTTCATGTAAATTAAGAAACGTGAGTTAATGTGGTTGAAAATACAAAATTTATAATTACTTCTCTAATATATTCTTATTCAATATTGAATCATTTTTTATTTAATCAACATAGTCATTAATGCATTACAAATTTATTAGTAGTTGAACTAAGGGTATATTTGGAAAATAAATTAATTGTTCAACTTCGTTTATATAAATAAACTATAATTTAGAACAAATAAAAATAAAAACTGAGTCTGTTTTTATAGGACGGAGGGAATATCAATTATAACTTAGATATACGACCATATGACATCATTATGTCATACAATTTATTTTAAATCAATTATAACTTAGATATACGACCGTATCACATTACTTTTAAATCAATTCAAATTCAAAGGCACACATCAATTGTCAAAAATTTATGTAAACTTGTTATTGAAAAATAGAATAATTCAAACTTAAAAGTGTTCATGAATGCACATAGCAAGAATTTTATTTAATTTTATTTTATTTTTTAAGAAGACGATAGTGTGTGTGTTTCGCAACTCTTTTCTTTCCTTTTCTTTTCTTTTTTTTCTTTTTTTTGAAAGGGTTTCTTAACTGATTTTAATCAACAAATCTGTAGATAAGTATTATAAGTGGCAATGTGACATAGTCATTATTTTAAGCCTAATAATTACAATGACTCAAAAGTCAAGTTGTAATCTGTAATTTCTCAAAAAAGAATTGAAAGAAATGATACAAGTGACCAGTTATAAAAACAGTTATAATTTCAATAATACCTTAGTGGATGATAATGTTATTTGTGTATAAGATATGTTATTTATGTAACAAGTTATATTATTTTCGTAAGAATCTATGTTATTTTTGTAGCATGTTATGTTATGTGCATAACAAAACTTGTTATCTGTGTAACAAGTTATGTTAGCTGCAACGTTATATGTTATGTGCGTAATAATGTATACTATGTGTGTACCAATCTATGTTATTTGTATAATAAACTATGTTATTTTATAACAAGTTATTTTATTTATATAACATACAATGTTACATGAATTTAAAATAGTGTAGCATCATTTATTACATGAATAAAAACGTGTAATATTTTTACTATATGTTAAAAAGAAAAAGTAAGAGAAAAAATGATTAATAAGAAAAGAGAGAAAAGAAAGAAAAAATAGAAACAAGAAAAGAAGCATTAAAGAAAAATGGAAAAAGAAAAAAAAATCCTGCTGGTGGTTGCTGCGGGGGTGGGTGAGGTGTTGTTTAAAAAAAAATTATTAAAAAAGAAAAAATAATAAAAATGTAAGGGGAAAAAAATAGCATACATGTTATTCATGTAACATGCTGTATTATTCGAGTAACAACATGAAACTTCCCCAATCTGAAATCTCTCTAAGAAAATAAGAAAATAAGAAAATTATTGGGTTGTTTAGGAAATTACCGTAGAAAAGGGGAGCAAATTGAAAAATACGGCTAAAAATTTGTCAACAATATGGCAAGTATTTTTACGTTATAAAGACATGCCAATTTTGCTTCCCACATTTTCTTTTCTGAAAAGTGTTTCCCGCAATTTAGGGCCATGATTAGTTTTTATTTATTTATTTATTTATTTATTATTTACCCAACATTTATATATGTAATTTAATTTTATAATAATAATAATATTTATGTGTGACTTTTTAATTAAAATATTACATATAGAAATAAAAAGTTCAAAAGTCGCTAGTCGTCTTAAAAAAGATACGTATGTAGGTAAAACTTCATATTTAAACACGCATATAGAACGTCCGAAAAAAATCACAGGTAAGAAAAAATTCACATATGAAAACTTACATTTAAAAGTCACATATAGATCATGTAAAAAAAAAAAGTCACATACAATACTATTAATTAAAAAGCCAAACTTGTGTTACTATTTTATTAAAATGTCACATTTAGAAAAAAAATCACATTTAGATAAAATGTTACATATAAAATTTACATTTACGTGACTTTTGTATTCTATCTGTAACTTTTTCACATTTGATATTAAAAATTTACATTTAGTTAAAAAATCATATTTTGTATCACTATTGAATTAAAATGCCATATTTAATGTCACTATTCGATTAAAAAGTCACATTTTATATAACTATTAAATTAAAAATTACATATAGAAGGGTCACATTTTAATTAAAAAGCCAAAAATAGTCACATAAAAAAAAGTTATATATAAAAAATTTTATATAGAAGAAGTAGCATTTAATTAAATACTTATATATTTAAAAGACAATTATTTGAAAAGTAACATGTAAAAAAATCACATATCGAAAATGTTATATTTAATTAAAAAGTTACACATAAAAAATCGCATATAAAAAAAGCTATATTTAATTAAAAAAATCACATATAAAAAAGTCACATTTCATGTCACTATTGAATTAAAAAGTCACATATAGAAAAAACCACATTACGTGTCACTATTGAATTAAAAAGTCAAATTTAATGCACTATTTAAAAATCATATTTTGTGTAACTGTTAAATTAAAAAGTTATATATATAAAAGTCACATTTTAATTATCAGTCAAAAATAGTCACATAAAAAAAGTTATACATAAAAAATTTTATATCAAAAAAATAGCATTTAATTAAATACTTATGTATTTGAAAGACATTTAATTTGAAAAATAATATGTAAAAAAATCACATATCGAAAATATTATATTTAATTAAAAAGTTACATGTAAAAAATCACATATAAAAAAAGCTACATCTAATAATTAAAATAGCCACGTATCAAAAAGTCACATTTCGTGTTACTATTGAATTAAAAAGTCACATATAGAAAAAATCACATTTCGTGTCACTATTGAATTAAAAAATCACATATAGAAAAGTCACATTTTGTGTCACCACTGCATTAAAAAAGTCACATATAGAAAAAGTCACATTTTATATCACTATTGAAATAAAAAGTCGCATATAATGTCACTGTTTAATTAAAAAATCATACTTTATATAACTATTGAATTAAAAAGTTACATATAGAAAAATCACATTTTTATTAAAAAGTCAAAAATAGTCACATAAAAAAAAGTTATATATAAAAAATTATATATAGAAAAATTAGCATTTAATTAAATACTTATATATTTAAAAGACATTTAATTGAAAAGTAATATGTAAAAAAAAATCACATATGGAAAATGTTATATTTAATTAAAAAGTTACACGTAAAAAATCGCATATAAAAAAATCTATACTTAATTTAAAAAGTTACGTATAAAAAAGTCACATTTCGTACCACTATTGAATTAAAAAGTTAATATAGAAAAAGTAACATTTCGTGTTACCATTAAATTAAAAAGTCGCATATAGAAAAAGTCATATTTTGTGTTATTATCGAATTAAAAATTCACATATAAAAAATGGTCGCATTTCGTGTCACCGTTGAATTAAAAAGTCACATATAGAAAAAGTCACATTTTGTGTCACTATTGAATTAAAAAATCACAAAAAATTTGAAAAGTCACAATTTTGTAACAATTTAATAAAAAAGACGGATATAGAGTAATAGATAAATATTATTACTATTTAATTTAATTAAAAATTACATATATTAAAAACTGATGGTAAATAATAATAAAATATTATTTATTATTGTTATTACTATTATTAAACAAAATTTACTTTTAATTATGAGCCAATCAATGGGCTCATTGCATCAACGTATGTCCGCAGAATGTGGGAATCAAAGTGCCGCATTTTTACGGTATTTTAAGAAAGGCAGTAGTTTTAAGAAAGGCTCATTGCATATGTCCGCAGAATGTGGGAATCAAAGTGCCGCATTTTTACGGTATTTTAAGAAAGGCAGTATTTTTAAGAAAGGCTCATTGCATCAACGTATGTCCGCATAAGAAAGGCAGTATTTTTCAAAATTTTTAACAAAATAAAGTGTACAATCTAATTTTCCCAAAATTTTTCAAAATTTTCAAATAATAACTTTTCTATATGTAACTTTTTAATTCAATATTTACATAAAATGTGACTTTTTAATTAAATAATGATATTAAATGTGACTTTTTAATTTAATAGTGATAAAAAATGTGACTTTTTTTATATGTGACTTTTTAATTCAATAGTGATACGAAATGTGACTTTTTTATATGTGACTTTTTTAACTATTAGATATAATTTTTTTTATATGTGATTTTTTTACATGTAACTTTTTAATTAAATATAATATTTTTTATATGTGATTTTTTATATATTACTTTTCATTTAAGTGTCTTTCCAATACATAAGTATTTGCTATTTTTTCGATATAAAATTTTTTATGTGTAACTTTTTTTTTGTAACTATTTTTAGCTTTTTAATTAAAATGTGACTTTTCTATATGTGACTTTTTAATTAAATAGTGCATTAAATTTGACTTTTTATTTCAATAGTGACACAAAATGTGATTTTTTCTATATGTGACTTTTTAATGCAATAGTGACACAAAAATGTAACTTTTTCTATATGTGATTTTTTAATTCAATAGTGACACGAAATGTGATTTTTTCTATATGTGATTTTTTAATTTAATAGTGACATGAAATATGACTTTTCTATACGTGACTTTTTTAATTAAATATAGCTTTTTTATATGCGATTTTTTACGTGTAACTTTTTAATTAAATATAACATTTTCGATATGTGATTTTTATACGTGATACTTTTCAATTAACATGTCTTTTAAATATATAAGTATTTAATTAAATGCTACTTTTTCTATATAAAATTTTTTATATATAACTTTTTTATGTGACTATTTTTGACTTTTTAGTTAAAATATGACTCTTCTATATGTAATTTTTAATTCAATAATTACATAAAATGTGAGTTTTTAATTGAATAGTGACATTAAATGTGACTTTTTAATTCAATAGTGATACAAAATGTGACTTTTTAATGCAATAGTGACATAAAATGTGACTTTTAAACTAAATGCAAATTTTTAATATCGAATGTGAAAAAGTTACAGATAGAATAGAAAAGTCACATAAATGTTAATTTTACATGTAATGTTTTACCTAAATGTGATTTTTTTTCTAAATGTGACATTTTAATAAAATAGTAACACAAATTTGGCTTTTTAATTAATGGTATTGTGTGTGACTCTTTTTATAGGATCTATATGTGACTTTTAAATGTAAGTTTTCATACGTGACTTTTTTCCTATCCGTGATTTTTTTTGAACGACGTACATGCTAGTTTAAATATGAAGTTTTACCTACATACGTATCTTTTTTAAGACGACTTGCGACTTTTGAACTTTTTATTTCTATATGTGATATTTTAATTAAAAAGTCACACATAAATATTATTATTATAAAATTAAATTACATATAAAAATGGTGGGTAAATAATAATAATAATAAATAAATAAATAAATAAAAACTAATCACTGCCCATTTCATCGACAGTGTCCGTAAATTGCGGGAAACACTTTTCACAAAAGAAAATGTGAGAAGCAAAATTGGCCTGTATTTATAACGTAAAAATACGTGCCATATTGTTGACAATTTTTTTAGCCGTATTTTTCAATTTGCTCCCTTTTTCTACGGTAATTTCCTAAACAACCCAATAAATTATAGGCCCGGTGTGTTTAGCTTTGCAACGCTCAGGGTTCCGTATAGCCCTTTAAAAGAAAATCACCTCAATTTGCTCATTTATGCGTTTGAACGTATATAATATAATAATAAAAAATTTGAATGATAATAATAATAAGTTTTATATATTTTTTTTAAGCACTTTTGAACGCAACTTATCTTTCCCCATATTGATTTCTCATGCCACTATTTGCTATTCAAAATAGACCTACTTCTTATTATTATATGATAATAATAGAGTGTGCAATTTGAACAAAAAAATGATACAAAAATTTAAACAAAACTGACACATAGCGTGATCATACTTTTCAACACATCACATCACATCACTTTTATATAAATAGTAATCATATGGATCACATATTCTTTTTATCACACTTTTTGTTTCTATTTTTATCCAAATAGAATTATTCTAATAGTAAATAAATAGTGAGGTTCCATATCGGTATCGGGACAAGACAAGTTAACCCCATGATTTCATAATAGTGAAACTTTTGTCTAATAATTTACCAACAATTATATTCTCAACACAATTTTCTTATTTACTTAAATATCCTTAGGGTAAGTTCATACAGTATGAAAATCTTTTCAAATTTGATGCGCGACCATTCTTCCGGCTCGTTTTCCCAGCAACAAAAATTGATGGAAATTAGAAATGATTGTACTTGCGTGGTGTGGAATCTTGAGAGAGAAAATAAGAATTGGACGAGTTTTGAGACTTTTACAATTTATTACTATATTGCTTTTTCTGTAAGTCATAATTATAAAACTATTGTGGTGTTTCGATTAAAATTGTTTGTTATTTGCGCTGAATTTATAATGTGTACAGGAATTAATTTTTGTGGTGAGAATATAATAATTACTCTATTTTAAACAAGCCCTATAATAGTGCAAAGAAAAACAATTTAATAGGGATATATATGGTACCTGTTCTTGGATTTTTTCTTACATTTTGTACAACTATGTGCACTAAATTTCTTTATTGCTGATGCTTGATTGCAATGCACACAACCAATATTCATGAAACTGACTTTTGGTTACATAATAATATAAATTAATAGCTTGCATTCTTTCTTCCGTTATTTATTCGTTCATTTGTGTGTAATGAACATATATATACTTACTTGGTTGTACGACTTTGCTTTAACACACAAGTGAAAAATTAATGGAAATGGAAAAAAAAAAAGCATAAATGAAAAATGTAATTAGATTTATCATTTATAGCTTTAATATTTCGTGGTGCATTTTGAACTTCTAAAGACATAATTAGGGAGCAACCCAAAGTGTAAACAACTTTGTAAAAGTTTCTCCAATAGTTCCATAAGAAATCTTTCATCTGGAATACAAATTCAATATTTGAATGCATTTGTTTTTTTTTTTTTGATTGGTTAACGTTTTCATAGTAGGATAATGCTTTCCCACATGACCTAATAAATGTTTTTATATCATTTATTTAATCTCCAAACTGACAACATTTCATTATGAGCTGCAAATTTGCCAGATTAATTTATATTAGATTTTTTTTTTTTAATGTGTTTTTGGTCCTACATTTATATTGCAACATCTACGCGCACAACGATTTGCGATGGTTTTTGATGAGCACTTGCAAGGAAACTTAGAATTAACATCTCAAATTTAAATATGTTGGTCAAAATCCACAAATTAATATAAACAGAAATATATTACAGTTATGTAAAACCACAAATATTAACATGTATTTCACATCAAAATAGAAAATTTGGTCACAAACGTGGATAGTTTAAAATAGGGGGGAATCTAGGAACTTCATATTTTTTCTCCTGAATTTGCAATAGATCATCAAAGTGAATAATTTTTTGTTAGCAAGGTCAGGTAATCCCCTTGAAATTAGAGATCCCGTCCTATTTTTCTAGCGTATGCTGAACTCCAAAAATTGAAAGAAAAACACTAAACTAGATTAAACGTAAAAACAAAAACAAAACGCATAATGTGTTCAGGCGGACGCGAGTTGGTCATCCTAGAATGGTTAATGAAGTTAACCTCTTTTCAACTTTTGCACTATAGATTGGTGAAGACGGTGAAGAGGCCTGAGTCTCTTGTTGCAGCTGAAGTGTTGTTGGTGGAATACTAGGGTTAGAGTAGCTAGATCTAGAGTTTCTTTAGGATTTGATTTGCATTTACCTTTATATTTAATGTACCACCAAATTCTGAATGGTATATGGGTTGGGATAATATTGAATGAGGGTCGGTGTGATAAAATTGTGTGCATAGCCGTGTCTTGAACTATATATTTATAGTGTACTGTGAATCTAAACAAATGAAACGACAAATGTTGTGTATAAAGAGGTTTTTCAAAATTTATAATTATCTCAACAAAATAATTATTTTTGCTATTTAAAGTGCTATTTTATTCATTAAGTTTTTTTAATGCGTTGTTTAATTGGGTTTCATTATATTATTATTATCTTTCTCAATCAAATTTAGTTGTGCAATGCACAAGTGAAACACTAGTTTCTCCTAAAATTTTATTATTATTATTATTATTATTATTATTATTATTATTATTATTTCAGCGATATTTCAAGAATATGACTTATAAAATAAGATTTCTTCTTACAATTAGCTGATCGTTTGAGTTTATGATATGATAAGAGCCGATCATCTTAGAAGGGGGAGAAATTTACAAGAATCAAAATGGACTGATTCACAAAAATGCAATTGTAGATTTTTTTCTGAAAAAGTCAACTGATCGTGTGTGAATTGAATGATGAATACAAGTTGAAGGTAGTAAGACAAACATAAGAAAGGAAGCTTAGCAAGTTGGAATCTTCTTCTTTTTTTTCCCCCTCTTTTTCTCGATTGTGCGAGTTGGAATCCTATTCATGTGATTGAAGTGATTGGGACAAAGAAAAACAAAAGGAAAGGGGAAAAAACAAACGAAAAGAAAAAGAAAAACCGTGTGAAAGCAATATAAAAGCCATCAACATAGTAGATTTTTTTCCTTTCAAAAAAATAACATAGTAGAGATTTTCGGACAAGAG
>CAVNYN010248039.1:22008-51106 GCA_963692815.1 Nyctanthes arbor-tristis
CTTCAAGAGAAGAACCAATGATCTGAAAAGTTGTAGATGACTCTTACGGCTCAACTCTATTATTATTATTATTATTATTATTATTATTATTATTATTATTATTATTTCAGCGATATTTCAAGAATATGACTTATAAAATAAGATTTCTTCTTACAATTAGCTGATCGTTTGAGTTTATGATATGATAAGAGCCGATCATCTTAGAAGGGGGAGAAATTTACAAGAATCAAAATGGACTGATTCACAAAAATGCAATTGTAGATTTTTTTCTGAAAAAGTCAACTGATCGTGTGTGAATTGAATGATGAATACAAGTTGAAGGTAGTAAGACAAACATAAGAAAGGAAGCTTAGCAAGTTGGAATCTTCTTCTTTTTTTTCCCCCTCTTTTTCTCGATTGTGCGAGTTGGAATCCTATTCATGTGATTGAAGTGATTGGGACAAAGAAAAACAAAAGGAAAGGGGAAAAAACAAACGAAAAGAAAAAGAAAAACCGTGTGAAAGCAATATAAAAGCCATCAACATAGTAGATTTTTTTCCTTTCAAAAAAATAACATAGTAGAGATTTTCGGACAAGAGTGATATGCCTATTTGGGGAAGGCATCAGTTCTGGAAGCTAAATTAAGGGCAATACTTGAGTGCATAAATATGCCTATTCAACTTAATATCCCTAACCTCATCATTGAAAATAATTCGAGGGAGCTATTAATTGTTTAACTCATTCTAAGAAGTTTCCTTGGAGATATTAACAGATTGTTACAGGCCAGTTCAATAGCATGAATATTAATAACAGATATCAGCATATTTTCAAGGAGGGAAATTCAGTGGTGGCTGATTATTTTGCATTATTTCTGATAGCATTCTCTCCCATGGCCTCCTAATCTTTCAGCAACCCAACCTTCCCACTTAACCAACCTCTACCCCATGGATTATTGTCCAAGTCTTGAATAGAGATAATACAATGAGCCCATAATCCAGCCTAGCTAGAGTGTCCGTTTTCCTTACAGATATAACCATTTTCATCTTTGATGTTGATTACAACAAGTTGAGATCTGACTGAATATTGCACTATGGAAATTGAAGAGAAGCTCTTGAATGTGTTCCTTCAAAAAGTTCCGCAAACAATTAGTAAGCGATATGTATCCCTCTAAAATCTATTTAAAAGTTGCAACGGACATTGTTATGGATCCCTATCCATACTTTAAAGCACTATTTCCGCAACCTACTAGCTACTGGGAGATGAAGGAGAGGATATTAATATCAATAGAAATCTTCAAGCAAGAGCATCAAAATCTCATCCCTGACAGAATTTTGCTTGACACTTGAGAAGACTTTATCATTTTCTCCAGATTCTAAATATATATTCCGAAGCGTCAATTGGGAAGGAGGATCTTCATGTGGAAATTGCGTAAGCGAATTGGGATCATGAGGTATTGAAGTGGAAGTTGTTCCAGTTCCATTGTTCTAGAGTCTATCTTCCCGTTGTGTGTTTTTTCCCCATCAGTTCTAGTAAATCTCTCTCAGCCCTTTTGTTGAAATGAGCTTCAGTGGGATGAATTTCTTTTGGGGGATTTCATCTTACTAAGGCTGTTTTCTCTTGGTCCTTTTTTTTCCTTCTATTGGTCTTTGGGCTTTTTCAAGCACATGGGCTTGGCTCTTTTGATGTTAGGTGATCTATGTCTGCTCATATGGGCTTGTTTGAATGTGTCTCCGTAGTCTGTATCGTCTAGGATTTCTTGTCTTGTTCAGTCGAATCGCCATGCACCTATTTCCTTTCATCAATGAAAAATCTCTTTTGATAAAAAAAAATCTCCTTGAGAAGAAGATCTTGTGTACGTTATTTTATATTTAAAAAACATATCATAGATTCCAGATGCAATTGTATGTCCTTTATTCTCAAAGAGAACTTTCAAAGACATGATGATACTCGAGTGCACCAAAGAATTATGGCCTCGCCGCCGTCTTGGTTCTCCCTTATGATCATTCGCTGCTTCCGCCATCGTGGTTGTCGCTTCTTGTTACTTTCTTTTTTCTGTCTAGTCTATCTTCTTTTTACATGGCTTTGATTGTTCCGGCCAGATTAATTCGGAATTTGAACTCCCCTAAAAAAAATAATAAGACTTGAAGGCTTTCTCTCTTGAATCTCTATTTTTCTCCTATCTCTATGTATATCCCTCTTTCTTTGAGTATAGTAAGGTTTGAAGAATCAATGCATTCTTATTCTTTTATATTGGGCCAAATCAGTTAAGTTTTAAAAAAAGCCCAACCCTTCAACCCAACGCAAAGCGACTTGTAAAAGTCAGGTTCCCAAACTGAGCCCGTTCGACTCAGTTTAGGAAATACCAACCCGATACCGACCCCTATTTCTTGCAAGCAAAATACGGATTTTCTTTGTTTGGGATATAAAATTAACTAAAATTGTAGGGTTTGTCATCTTATTGGACGTATGTGAGCTTATGTGGCACATATCTACATTGGATTCTACATGGTGGGGTGAGAGTAATTGTAGTCTGAATGTGTGTCACATACGCATGCATGTATAATAACTAACACGTGTTGGTAAAATAAAATTTTTGCCTTACTGGATATGCCATGAATAGATCTTTAATTTATTTTCAGAAAAGAAAAAAGGACTTTACTTTGTGAAGTAAAATTGTGATTGTGTATGTCATGTCTTATGAATGTCACGTGAAAAAAGTGACATTGTAAATGTGATATAATTTTATTAGGTGATAAAAAATTAGCAATGTGATAATCATCCAATAAAATTATCTCACGTTTATAATGTCATTTTTTCTTATTTTCCTAAAATTATCGCCATAAAATGTTCATGATCAAAAATTGATTTAAAAGAATTCTGAGATTTCACTTTCTTTTCCTTGTTGTCGTTGAGCAATTAAACCTAACAAATTGTTTTGTTTTTCATTCGTCTCTCAATTTTATATGATTTGATTAGGATTTTGTTGCTCTGCCAAGGTTTTTTTCCGTTAATTAAGACTTGAACGAGTTTAGACAAACCGACTCACTACTCACAAGCCTTTAAAACTGAATCTCAACTTCCTTAAATTAATAGGTTTTGGGGACGAGGTTAGAAGCATTCAATCACTAGTTATCTAGTGTTGTAATGATATTAAATGCCTAGTACTTAATCAAAATCAAGAGGTTGTTGGAATTGTTTTTCATGAAAAACATGTAGATCATACTTGAAATGATTGTACCATCAAACTTCAATTCCTTTTCTGTTTATCAGTCAAACGTACAAAGTGGGGTTTAATATGGATGCCAATCACGATTAGGAGGCTTGTTCAGATTCAAATGCCAATCAAACAAAAATTCTCTCTCTAGATTCTATTTTTAGGCTCAAAGGACCCCTCCCTATTTGGCACCCCAAGTCCCTTATTTGTAGGCAAATTTCGGGGTACTTTAGGAATTTCATAAAATATGTTTGGATATAAGTAGAATAAATGAACTTGAAAGTACAACATGTTTCTAGTTTTGCCCTAATAACAATATTTAACCGTCAACTACCCTTCATGTGGGATATGTGTCCCACTTTGACAAGATCATGCTGTGTCCTGACTAGTACCGATGAAATCGGGTAATCGTGTTTGGGATTGGTACTTGTTCTGACACGCCCCACTCCTAGTACCTCTAATTTACTAGAAGTGTAACGTGCACCGATGACAAATTCCAACTAGAAGCTAGAATTTACCATCAAGGCTTATAAACATCATGCTTGTTCGAGAAAATTTTGACAATTTCTTCCTTAACTTATCAACAAAACCAATACCTCATACTAATCCCACAACTCCTCCTACACCAATGCCTCATACCAATCCCATAACTCATCAGTCCTTTCAAAGAACAATTTGTATATGAAAAAAATACATTAAACCAAGAATAATTCACCCAAATATACCCAATACAGTCTAATAATTTAATCATATTAAAGCCTAAGATTTATTGCAATAACAAACCCATAAAATCTATATGTGATGGCTTGATATCGATGTGTTGCCCAAATTCTAATTGCTATCTGTCGAGAAAACCATTTAGAAAACACGTGAGCTAACTAGCCCAGTAAGTGGAATTTTAAATAACCATGCTTTGAAAAATCATAATATAACTTTGCAAAATCTCGAATAATTAACATGCATAACTTGAACTCAATTACAGCATAACATGAACATTTATAAAATCATTACGTATTGGAAAGCATCATGAACATCATTTCATTCTAACAATCATCATAAAATTCATCAACTTAGATCGGAAGAGCATCTCACATAGAAACATCTATAGAATCATTGCCATACTTGTAAGTATCATGAAAATCATAGAAGTTTTCCCCAAAGAGTATCCACATATCATAATCATAATATCAAGTCATATGCGCGTAGACACCAGCTTGAGCTATAGGTACCTTATGACCCCTTCACCCTAGGTGGCACAATTAAACAGCTTGAGCCATAGTTAGCACATAGGCCCCTTCGCCTAGGCGGCGTTCATTTGATCAGCTTGATCCATAAACCCCTTCGCCCGTGGGTGGCATATCATAAAATTGGATACATATTTGGGGTTTTCATGCATCATAAATCATGTCTTAACTCAAACCTTTCTTTGAAATTTTGAAGCATCATTTCATACCAATATTCACATGAACTTTTTATAAGAAATATCAACTTTCGTGAAATTTCATAAAAATACGTTACTCATGAAATATTACGAATTCTATGAAATCAAAATATAATATACATTTTCATTTAGAAAGAAGAGAAGAGAAGAATCTCCATTCACCGGCTAAGTAATAACATAGTTCTTTTCCTATTTCATTTCCTTTGAGCATTTATCATTTCCTGTGACATCATATGAAATTTTACTTACGTCTAGTTCCTTCTAGTTTTAGCAATTTATTTTATCACTATATATACCAAATTAGAGGCTCAACAATTGTTAAAGATTATACTATCATAATAATAACCATTAGTCTTTCATTTTCACTCTTAACTAAACTTTTCCATCAATTTTGTGTACTACTTATTAAATGAAAACCCAATCCAACTCTTCAAGCAAGAATTGAATTCTCTTATTTGGGCAATGCATATTTAAATCCATGTTATACTCAAGGACGGTATCATATGTTTATGAAATTTTCCTGTAAGGTAGAACACTTGTATAAGTTCCTCATAAATAAAATTGAGCTCAAGAAAAATATATTACCCATATCAAAATATTCCTTCACCTCCTATAAATATGTTCTCGGGTCAGCCCTGACTACCTTCACAAAACATGTCATAAAAACTCCTACCGACCTTCAAATGATATCATTCCAATTTTGGATGATAGATGACTCATAGAAGGTCATTTTCCAAATTGTATCTTGTTAAAATTTCACTTATACAATTTGTTATGGCCTTCTAAAGTTAAAAGGGCAGAAACTCCTTGTATAGCAATTACATGCCTAGAGTTTTTCATTAAATTCATACATATATACTTGGCTTCCTAGACTTCATTCTTAGCCTTTTTATTCTTCCCTTTTCATTAAAAAGATATAGCTTCCTTTTTCTAATTAACCCAAAAACTTCATTTAATTTAACAAAATAATATGAAATTCACTTCAAAGTTTCCAAGAATTTTCACATGCTAACTTTACGTAATTCCCTTCTAGTCTCCATATAATTCCACTTCCACTTCAAGAATAATTACACATCATTTAAACCAATCTAAAACTAAATCATAGCCAAGTACTCAATTCCATAAAATTTTTTAAATTAACCTCAATAAATTTAAACTCAAAAATCACATACAATGCATATGTCTTCAAAAATTTTCAATTAAATTTAACTCATATCAACAACTTATCATTTTCCCCTTTTAAGTTCATCACAAGACACCATATAGCAAGGTCCAAAATACTCAATTTTTAGGGTTTATGAAAATCAACCCATAATCTATAATAGTAGCTAAAATTTAAAGTCTATCATTCTTTCAATATAAACACTAATTATTTAGCTCGAAACCATAATAATAACACCATGATTTTAACGCCTATAAGAAAATACATAAACTCAAGAAAGACAATTTCTTGACTTACTTACATAAAAGCATATAAGCTCTTCCGATCTCAAGTCTCAAACTATGCTCTCAAGGTGCAAATTCATCATTTCTTTTCTTTCTTTTTCATTTTCTTCTCATTTTCTCCATTTTTTTTTCTTCTTCTCGGGTAGAACCCGTCCCAGCATGTGTGTGTGTGTATGTGTTTGGGTGTGTAGTGTGTGTTTTTTACTCCAAATGCAAGAAAGTCTTGCATAAATAGGAAAATTTGCAAACAAAGTTTCTCAACTTTCTTACTTGTTATAAGTTAGTCCTTCATAAAATAATATTTGCCTATAAATCCTTCAACCTTAATTCTTTTACTTTACACCCCTTGATAACTTTAATATTGACCCAAATAATTTAATTTTGACTTTGACTTGATTATTCTACCTTTGACTTTTGATACATAAAATTTGGAATGTCACATGTTCAGTGTTTCCCTCTTTATGTCCTGTTCGTCTAAAGAATAAGTTAATCAAATGGACATCCCTGATTGGACAATTCCTATTCGGTTAGCTTTCTGATCTCCAATTATACATTTTAGCCTTATTCTCAATATTTTTCTAATTGGTTAGCAGAGTCTAATTGGATCCTTTCTGATCAGCCCAAGAGTTCTAATATGTGTAATTTTTCCCTATTTTTAGCATTCTTCTATTCAGTTAACCAAGTTCGGATTGGCCAACATGGTTGTCCTACCCAAGCGTCGCCTAGTTCAGAACGCCAGATCTAGATCAGCTAATATAGGCTGGAGCTCAAATCGACTAGAACATGCCTATACTAAAGAGCTCCAGAACGGCCAAAATATAAAAGACCAGAACTCCAAATCCGGATCGGCCAACCTAGGCCGGATTTTAAATCGACTAGAAAACACCTATTGTGAAGAGATCCAGATCGGCCAAAATGTGAAAGATCAGAACTCCAGATCCCGATTTAGGTCCGGATATTCTCATTTAGCTCTTCTCTGCCAGGTCTTTGACACACCGACTACAAAGCAACTAGGACATCAGGCCGATATCAACAATTGTCCCCCAGTGTCTGGTGGTGAACGGAGTTGATGAATAAACTATAGAAAGATTGAGGTTTTACTAGCTTGAATGTGTAATACAATCTCATGGTTAATCTGACCTTTTGATCTTCCACTATGGGTGACACGCCTAGATTTTGCTATTCAGAATTTCTTTTTTGTGGCCTCAAATGCGGTTGACTTGTCAAACCAATATAAACAATACACAAGTGATTCGAACAAGTATCGCAATTGTTAGATGCGGTCACATTTCGGCTGGGCGATCTTGAGTTTGAATAACACACATCTCTCTCCTATATCCCTTCCCTTCCCCTATCTCCCCGTTGTATATATATAAAAATAATAATGATACAGCTCCCTGTTAGTTCAATGGTTGGTAGTTTTTCCTTCAAAAATTTAAATCTCAAACAATCCAAATGCTTAAATTGAAAGTTTTGCTTTCCAATTTCTCTTCATAAAGTAGTTTAATTTTTGTCTATCGGTGAAGGTTTATCACTACCCTGCTAAATAATAGAAATTGCGACCATCTTAATATAAAAATACCATCTTTAGAGACGGGTCTCCAATTGAGACTGCTCTATATAATTAGAACAAAATTCTGATATTTTAAAAGTATCAAATTCAATACTCTAAACAAATCAAGGACTGTTAAGTAAATAGAAAAGACTCAATTTACTGTTTAAGTTGAGACCTTATATATATGTGTGTGTATATATATATATATTTGTTATGTTTTTATTTATTTTTAAATGATTGAGTTCCAATACTCCTGAAAAGAATTTTCCATATAAAGAAAGTCTATTTGCAATAAGGTATTATTCCTAATTAGTGATATAGAGGTGATGTGGCATCCAATTCTTGACGCGTTTTTGCCCAACAAAAGAAGCAGAGAGATTCTCACCACACACGACACGATGTGATATCGTGCGCACCCGCGCTTTTCTAGTCAACATTCACAGTTTCCCATTTGCTTCTTCTCCCTTTGAAGCTTTCAACCTCTCCAATATCCATCTACCAAACTATTAAGACATATACATACATATATAGGTGTAGAGAGAGAAAGAGGAGAGATAGAGACGAGGAGAGCACGCATCAAGGGAAAATGACACCATGGCCGAATGACCCGAAACCAAATAGTATCTTGTCTTGGTACATAAGATAAACAAGAAAAAAAAAAGGAAAAGGAAATATTAGCCTTTCTTCTTCGCTTCTTTATCATCAATTTTGCCTGCCCAAAAAGCTATTCAATCCACTTCAATCATTTGCCCGTAATATAAACGCATCATTTCTTGCCAGCCTCATTTCTTTATAGTTTTGATTTATTTTTATTATAGGAATTCTGGGAAATTGAGGCAAAATGATGACAATGGAGGGAATGATGGATAAGGGGGTGCTGGATGATATTATAAGGAGGCTGTTGGAGGGAAAAGGGGGCAAACAGGTCCAGCTTTCCGAGGCGGAGATCCGGCAGCTCTGCGTCAACGCCCGCCAAATTTTCCTTTCTCAGCCTATTCTCCTTCACATCCGGGCCCCTGTCAGGATCTGCGGTCAGTCTATCATTTCCTTTCAATTTTCATCTCTCATCATTTTTCCTGAAGGAATTATAATTGGGATTATGATTTTGATAATTGTTTCCTATGCTCAATTATATATGTTGCGACTCATGTAATTTGAGGGGTGAAAGAGGATTGATTCATTAGTTTTATTTTTTCTTTTTGTGATGGGGAAATGGATGGGGGCTATCAGTTATTCAAATTATGGATTTGTCTGGTTTCTTGAATTTACATGGCAATATTGTTGAATTGGAGTGAAATGCATTAGAAGCTCTAATTGTGAATCACATAAGAGGTGATGGAATTGGTGTAAATGATAAGCGGAATTCGTATTGCATCTTCAATATTAGATTTTTGGGTGCTATTGCTCCTAATTTATATTGATTCCATTTATATGTATAAAAGAATATATCTAAATTCATAGTTATGAACTGTTGTAAATTCGACTTTTTTAGACCGTTAACCATCAACTAAAGTGACCGTGTTGTGAATTGGCAATGCGGCCTCAGTTAACAAGTTTGATAACTCCCGCTACCATTTGGTTGTTCAAGTGCCTTGTTCTCTAATGTTTCACAAAAAATAAAATAATCGTTTTCCACTTATGCCAATATTGTAGGAGAGTAAGTTATAACTCTGCATCATTTGGAAGAAATGACTCTTTACTATTGAACCTTCAATTTATTGAATGTGGAATCAATTCTATGACTTCAGCCTATAGCTTTTACAATTTGTGAAAATGATTAGTCCTAGAAGAATCGAAACAAATTGCTTTGATATGATAATGATGAAATTTGGTTGTAAACCGGTTTTTCTTCTCATGTAAATTGCTTCTTTACATTCAACACCTCCTTTCTTTTTTAGAATACAGTTGGTAGGTGTGATCTAGAATCCTCCTTAATCTTGGAGGTTGAAATATCGTGGAAATAGAAAAGAGATCGGAAGAGCACACGTCTGAATTGGATTATCTTTATGCTCTTTATCAAATACAGTTAACTTTGTCTTTCAAAAAATAAAATAAAATAAATAACTTTTACATGCCTTCTCATTTCAAAGGTTTCAAAGTATAATCAACACATAATTACAATTGAAACTTGTGCACTTTTGCCCATGTCTTTATATATATATATATATATATATATATATATATATATATTATTTTTTTTTTACATTTCCTTAATTCCTTCTCTTAACCGGAACAAAGTATATCTTGCAGGTGACATACATGGACAATATCAGGATTTGTTGAGACTGTTTGAATACGGTGGGTACCCTCCGTCAGCAAACTACCTCTTTCTAGGAGATTATGTCGATAGAGGCAAGCAAAGTCTGGAAACAATATGTTTATTGTTGGCTTACAAGATAAGATATCCCGACCAAGTCTTCCTTTTAAGGGGGAACCATGAAGATGCCAAAATCAACCGTATTTATGGATTCTATGATGAATGTAAAAGGAGATTCAATGTTCGACTATGGAAGATCTTTACAGACTGCTTTAATTGTTTACCTGTTGCTGCACTTATAGACGAAAAGATACTTTGCATGCATGGAGGACTTTCCCCAGAACTAAAACAGTTGGATCAGATTAATGAGATTCAACGGCCAACTGATATTCCGGATAATGGCCTCCTTTGTGATTTGCTTTGGTCTGACCCAGATGCAAGAGTACAAGGTTGGTCTGAGAGCGATAGAGGTGTATCATGTACTTTTGGGCCGGATGCAGTTGCTGAATTTTTGGAGAAAAATGACTTAGATCTCATTTGTCGAGGTCATCAGGTATGTCATTTGTATCCATTGTATATTTATTGATCATTTATTTCTTAGGAGTTTCATTATCAAGTATTGCTAATAGTAACACAAATGCATACTTATTATTTGTGTTCCCGCCTATAAAGGCTTGAAAATTTCATTGTTTTCAAGTCACTAGCTAAAAATTTATTTTATGCTAAAATTTTCTTTTGTAGGTGGTGGAGGATGGATATGAGTTCTTTGCCAAGCGGCGACTTGTCACAATATTTTCAGCTCCGAACTATGGTGGAGAGTTTGACAATGCAGGCGCTCTTTTAAGTGTTGATGAATCACTAGTGTGTTCTTTTGAGATATTGAAGCCGGCTGCAAGCACTTCAAAGTTACACCTAAAAAAGGTATATGAATAATTTTCAAATGTATGTGTTTTAGAAAACTCATTATTATACTATATTTCATAAAAGTCTTAACAATAATATATTTTTCTAATATCACAGCCCCCAAAGATTGGAGGCGTCTAATATCGAGAATTAAAACAAGGGAGAGCATGAAAACTCTGGTCATTCGTCAGCATTATGTAGGAAGAATGGAAAACATGTTTCATGTTTTCCTATGTTCATAGTTCCAAACTTCTTACACTTAAAAATCATCACCTGATAGAAAAATTCTATCATCTGAAGGTTGAAAAATATGGCCTTGGATTAGCAAGGGAAAGATCTGTAAATTGGAGACAAAAGAAGATTGTTTCACCATTTTTCTTTCTTTTTTCCTTTCTTTTTCCCCTTTTAAGCTATATATCTTTTCATGTCAAAGCATTTACACACTTATGTTTGTTTTATGTAATATGCTAGTTAGAGTCTAAATTTGATGTTGGTATTTTGTTTTTTTTACCTTTTTTTTGTACATCAAATCTTATTATATTATGGAGCATCTCTATAGTAATGCTAGTCCAACAAGTTTGGGTTATTTAACTCACAAATGTTAAGCTCTGGACATTGAGGTGTAAGAAATGAAGGAGAAGAAAATGAAAGAAAATGTAAGTGGTTTTTGAAGTAAATGATTATGTTGGTGAAATGTAATGCACATGTTTGAAAAAATTGTTAGGCATGAGTTAAGAATTTTGTAAATAGTCAGTTTATTAAAGAAATTATTGTAATGACTTTAGAGTCACAATCAATAAGAATAGACAAAAAATTATACCGGGTACTCAGCATGAAAAACAAAAAAGCTTGTCAAGTCAGTAATGAAAAATTGTTTGTTTTGCAATTCCTTAGTGGAGAGAGAGGACTTTGTCCCCAAATGGAAGAGATTAGTAAGGGGCACATACTACCGCATATCTTGGGGAGGCAGGAGGCAAGGGTGACTAAATACTTGAGTAGGAAGGGGTGGTGAGGGAGGATGCATTTATGTGACCGGGTTATGAGTATTTGATGAAGTGTAATATTCTTGTGATCCAGCATGCATTTATGAATTTTGAGAAGAAAAAAAAAAGTAATGAAAATTTGTTTCATCCTATCAATTAGAGTGACTATGATTAGCTGGAGAAAAAATAAGTCCTATCAAAACAAACTGAAATTAAGAAAATGTAGCAAACAATAGATTTGAATATTTCCTATTAGTACTAGTTAGAACTATAAAAGGGTCAAGAAGAAGTGAAAAATGAGCTTGACAAATTAGGCTTTTGCAGACCGGAAAGGGTTTCAAATGACACTATTGTGAATTAGAAGGTTCGTTGAATTTTTTCAAAGAAAAAAAAAGGGCTACTAGATTTTGAAGTCGAGGTGTTTGAAAGAAATTACCTATTGCCACACACCAGTAGATTTTGACAAATAGCCATGCATCTTCCTACTTGTCCTTGTGGTTTCTCTGGCTAAGATAGCCTCTTGCCGTGAATTAGCTACTATTTAGCATCAACTTAAAACTCAAGGGAAGAAATCTCTTGACTTTTGCCCTTGCAGTCTATCTGGTTAAGTTTAGCCTCTTGCTTAGTAAGTTTAAAGATAGGAGAGAGTTTGCGAACATTTTGTTTACATGCTAATTGATGGTTTTCCTTCTTCTTTTTGTTTTTAATGGTTATATATAAATGAACTCAACTCCTATTTATGTTTTATATAATTATTATAATAATTATTATATATCTATAGAGTAATCTAAAATATGTAGAAATAAGAATTTTACAACTCTACTCTAGAAATGTCCAATAAAATTATCTACTTAGGAAGCTCTACTAACTTCTAGCAAAATGTTTTAAAAGGTTGGCTCTTAGAGTCTTTCGGAAGATGGTAACATTCTTCGAGTGACTCGTTCACCAAAATATCCTTTACTTCATCTTCTTAATTTAATCTTCTAGCACCTGAATTATTATGTGTATAGACTTTCAATTCTATAATCTCTGATAACACATTAAGAAGATTCATTGTCACTCGATATACATACATATATACATATATATGTATATTGTGCACCAAAAAAAAAAAAAAAAAAGAAAGAAAAGAAAAGAAAAGAGAGAGCTAATCAATAGCAATATATATCAACGTGACTACGTCAGTCTACATCATAAATAACACTCCAATTGAAGTTAAAGAGCATCCTAGCTAAGAGATAACTTCTTTTCGTGAAGTATATCTTATCAAATATTCATGCCAGCTTAGAATATTCTATCCAAGTAGAATAAAGACACAGGAAATAAATTGAGCCGTTGTATTCCCATTATAATTTTGTGCAACTTCCAGAAGGCATTGCAAGTCTCACGAAAATTTTATTTGAAATTGAATAATTGTCATACATTCTATCAAAGTAGAATAAAGACAAGCCTGGTTTGAGTCAAATCCTTTTGTTCTAGTTATTTTAACAAAAAAGAAAGCACGTCTACAAAGCCGGCCCTAATACTAATTGACTAAAGCGGTCAAATGGTGCCCCTAGCTGGAAAGCGTCGAAAGATTTACAGTCAAGTTTTTTGAAACATATATCTAAAATATAGAATAAAAATAATGTTTATACAAATTTAACATAAGTTAATCTGTAGAATAAAATATAGAATAAAAATAATGTTTACAATTCTTGTAAGTTTTGTTGAATTTCAAATACTAAAAAGTAAATTTGTAGTATAATTTTATAAAAAATCCATGACTTTCTATTTCGTGGTACGTGCCCTCCCATGCAACGCATGAGTGCGGTACTAGTTTTATAAAAATGAACTCTCTTAGTGTTTTAATAGTGTATATAAGCTTCTTAAATGATAAAATATATGTTTCTTAAATGATAAAATATAATTGAATGTCTTACAAGTTGACAAATATTAAAACCTATTGAGATGAAAATTCCTTTGGATATTAAAAAAAATTACCTATTTTGCTCACATTTTCAATATAAAAATTAAATACTTAAAGTTGAAAACCGTTAGACTCGTGTTTATTTTAAAAAAATTTTCAAAAAATGAGTCCCATTTAAATTTCACATAGAGCCTCCCGAAATCATAGGGCCGGGCCTACATGTCTAACTATTAGCTAGTAATGTAACAAAATTATAATAAGGAGAAACCATAGTTAGTCAAGGGTCGAGAGATGACTCTTGATGTTTTTAGGCCAAGCAAGCAAGGCTGTTAGTTTCATGATTAATATCCAAATCTCTAATTTTGTACTTCTAGACTAGTGTCCCAAATTAAGTTCTCTCTCTCCCTCTCTCTCAATATCGTCCGGTATTATTATGTACTTAATGAAACGAATTGATGTCAAAGTTTAGCTACTTTCACGAAGAACAAGAAGGAATTCCAGTGAAATCCTTGCAAGAAACGAATCCTGACCATAAAGAAAAATAAAATATCCCGGAATTTTTATTGAATAATTTCTATCTAATTCACAATATGACAGGTGCTGGCGGGAAAATGGCAATGACTATTTAAAGTACCCTGTCGACAATACAATACGATGCTCATTTAACAAGAGACTATATTAGAGGTAATCATACTCCAATAAGAGTATTTCATACTATCATTTTCTTTTATCACGTTGGACTGCCCGTTTCATTTTTTGAAACTTCTTGGCTTCATGGTATGATCTATGATGATTGATCTTTCCCTTTTGAGCTTTTGATCATTAAAAGTAAATTTTATATAGAAACAAATCAGAGCCAGACCTCCAATAATTAGCCGCTACCCAGGGGCGGAGCCAACGTTAGACGAGTGCGGTCACAAGACTGTACTCTACTTTGGATGACGTTTTATGAGCAAGGAAGGCAAGGACCGCACTGGATTGAGCAAAGAAGCTCAGCCGCCATTGAAATTGAAATAAGATTATTTGCAAAACACTGAGAAGGCGTGCAGAAGGTTTAGGATAGATGGAGACATGATGCAATGACAAATTTACCCTTACTCTTTGTTGTTTTTATTATTATATGTATGTATATTTATTCATGGCCTTGTAAAATCAATTAACAGTTGGGCCCAAAACCTAGCATTTTAGATGACCACTATTTAACTTTGCACTATTTTGTTGTTTGAACTTTCTCTTTTCTTTCATTTTTTGTTTTTAAATTTTTAGTAATTAAAGGTGATTTCACGATAGGATAATACTGAGTTAGTGGAAATAATGGTGTGTTTGATATGCAAAGATGGAAAAGAATATATTTTTCAACTTTCATAGAAAACATTTTACTTAGGAGAGGTGGAAATTGATTTTAAAGGAAAATAAAGAAAACTAGGCTTAAAAGAATTATACCATGGAATTTCAATTTCATTTGTCAATTAAACACACGAAGATGGAAAATTTTTCAGAAATTTGACATTTTCTAGGGAAAAGATCTCTAATCAAGCACGCTATGTTCTTCAACTTCTCCAATTAGGCAACTTGATGCAATTAGAACTTCAAATAATCCAATCTCAAATTGAAATATAGATGTACAGTCTAACTTGACATAAATCCGAGTAAGAAACTAAACTCTAATTTTATTTTTTTCTTCACTTTTAGATCTTAAATTTACTTTCATGTTATTTTGATATCCAAATCAAACTATCACTCTAGTTATCTAAATACGGGTAACAAAAAAAAAAAATTCTTCCCACACAAATCAAAATAGTAATCGCACTGAAGCAAAAACCTGGCTACCCCCCTACCGCCACCTCACCTGTGCCACGTGAGGTGGTCGCTAATTATTGGAGGTCAGGTTCCGATCTATTTCTATATAAGGGCTGATTTAAACTTTAAAGATAGTCTATGTTTAATTAGTTTTTTGCTATCTTTAAACACTAAAATACATTCTAATTTTTTATTCAACAATTTTCACAAAACCTTTTCCAAAATAGTGTCCTTATAACATTTAAAGTTCTTGTCGAAGAGTAGTGTTCCAAGTAGCTCGCCTAGAAGACGCCTAAACGGACTTAAGCTTGAAGCTTGGAGTCTATGCTTCATCATACCTTGAGCCTTATTGTGTATTAATCGTGTTTTTATTATGCATAGATATGCTTAAAGCATGCTTAGACTCGATGCTTAACATGAATATTTTTTTGCGTCTTACGCTTTCAATTTTATCAAAGACTCATGTAGTCTAATATCATCAAGTGGACTTCTCATTGATTTCCTTTACTTATAATCTCATTATAATATTAAAAATATATCTATAAAGCTTTTAACAAGTAAAATTGTAAAAGTTTTTTTGGAAGTTTTAACATTACACTTACTAACAAAAAATTTTTTGATGCCTCCAGAGTACTGAGACATTGAGGGCATGTGCAATTACACTGGATTGTTAAATTAAATTAAAATTTCATATCGCGATATTCGAACATGGAGCGCCATATTGTTAAGTAATTTTGTCCTTTTCAGTCCAATTCCTATTCAATTCACTGGATTGTTTGTTGTACATCATACTTACATCTTTAGCAGACATGACGTTTCATTTTAGTTTTTGATTTTTCTATCTTGATTTTATTATTATTATTATTATTATTATTATTATTATTATTATTATTATTATTGAAATGGAACTTGATTTATTTAATTAATTTTAATCGTATGAATTACTATACTGCTGTGTTCCAATCGGTCCAGCTATAGAGGAGGCCTCTCTCTCACAGAGAGACCTCATGCACACATGGCCCCATGCCTGATCCCTCAATAATAAAGGACCATGTGTACATAAAGAGAGGCCCAGTTTCTACATGTTTTAATTTGAATGATATTAATTGCAGTGCACATAATCATTAAATCAACTTAAATAACGAAAAAATTATGGAAGATTCTGGATCTCAGCGGTCCACAGTCAAAAAATTCCCCCCAGCCCCATATGCGAAGTCAGAAATAGAATATCATGATAAGAGAACACAAAATCACATAAAGAGCACTGGGGAACTTTTTTTACACAGGAAATTAAACTCCTTACAAGTTACACCTCTCGAGTCTCTGCAAACTCAAACAGCCTCCATAATTAACTCTAAAACCCACAAACATATATACATCCTACACTCACCAGCACCACTCTTGCTCCCCAACAGCCATATAGACAAAAGCAAAACATGTTGCAACAACATTAGAGCATTGTCAACCAAGAAAAGAAAATCTCGACCGAGTCATATTTCACAGGTCGTAAGGAGGAGGAGGGCTCCTGGGTCCGACTCCACTAGCCTTCTCGTAAGCAAACGATGCAGACCTTCTACGAAACCGAAATGCCTCTCTTCCTCCCGCCCCTAATCATAGTTCAAAACCCAAATTAACTTCCGGGTATGAGCAACAGTATGCATTCTTCAACAAGTTTAGTACACCAAAATAAAATAATAATAATAATAACAAGAGAAAAAACTTGAAAAGGGATTTTGATTTTCATAATAATTTCTTATCTTATTAAAATGAAAAAATTATAATGATATTAACAATGAGCTGAGCCTGAGTGGTAGCAATTTATTAGTTAATATATATGAGTTATCAAATTAGTAGCAAATAAAATTTAAAAAAAAATTAATAGTTTTTCATAGTTTTGTCTTATGTAAAGCTTTATAATCATTCAATATGATTCAATCTTGTATAATGCAAACCCTTTAGGAAACATGTTAAGATTCTCTGATGCTTTTACCAGGCCAGCAAATTCCTTGGTCAACTACGTGTTTTCTTTTTAAGAAATTAAGAAATCAAGAGATCCCAAGTAGGAATATATAATTGTAATCAGACAATGACATAATTAATAGTTTAACAATCGTAAACCTAGTGGATTCCACAGATATTATTCCTGAAATGTCACGTTAAAGTGACATCAAAAATTGAAATAATTGGCCCAGCTTATACCTAAACCGTTCTCCATTATTGCATATCATTATCTACAGATAACCCGATTAGAATGACCAGAATACCCTTATCGTTATTCTGTATTCTTCACATCTTCAAGAAAATAAAATGTCCAAATCACCCACCCCAGATTTCCTAAGATTCTTCTAGGCCCCATTATTCCCCCTAACTTTTAGGAGGGCAGTTTAAGCCATTGGGCAAAAAGGCACTGGGAGATTCTGACGTCATAATTAGAAGGGAAAATTTGAAAAAAAAAATCTCACAATTTCATGCAACTCTAGGCTTACCGGCAAAAGGAGATACCGGAGGTGTGGAGCCCGCCGGAGATGCCGGTGGTGTAGAGCCGGCAGGAGACACCGGCGGCGAGTCTTTCTGTGCACCTTGAGGCTTTACTATCATAATGCTTCGGGTAACCCTCACTGGATCCTGCCCCGCTTCATCTCCAAAGGATTTCCGGTTTGCTGCTTCTGAATCTGCTCCAGAAAACAAGACTTCCAATCAAAATTCCTGTAACCGGAACGATGTGCTAATTGCAATAGAAAACAATAAATCCGAAAACAAAAGGTTTCGTATCTTATTAGTCCCCGTTTCTGTTTCCCAAAATCTAATTAACAGTAACAAAATCGGGTAAATTCTTCTAAACTACGAATTCAAAATCAATTACATAAGAATTTTAACTTGATTTCCACCGAAACATGGTCGATCGCAGCTCAATAGACATTAATGATTAATCAGCTAAATTATTACAATCTACTATCGATATATTCATATAAACAACAATTACAAACTTCATATCCGTAATCAAATTCCTCTTAATAATCCATACTATTTATGCGCACAAGTATTAGGTTAATTTTTATTATCATGTTAACTATAAGCCACCGGCGTAAGATAACAGCAAAGGCGTACCCTTGCCGGAATTAGGCCGGAAGCTAAAGGTGGCATGTTTCCGGAGTTTCCCGAGGCCGCTGTCAGGCCGGGGACCGGCGACGGTGTCGTCCCAGAGCTGGTCAAGTAACCCCATGAGCGCAATTTAGCAAGCACAGCGCACTAAGAGCTTAGCTGACACTCCAAAGTCCTAAAACAAGAGAAGTAATTCCTTGCCCCAACCAGTGAGGGCAGATATTTATGGACGGGAATGGGGTTAAACGTCGAGCAGGTTAAGTGGATTGAGATGAAATTTGGACCGTGCGATTAGATCTGAGGGATCTGGGATGAAGTGGGCGGTCGATAGTTAAGCGCGTTAAGAGTAGATAAGAACAGCGTGACGAGGCCGGAGTTTTGGGCCCCACGTGGCGTCTTCGAAAGAGACGAACGATCATGGCACGTGATAGGTTGTTTTTTAATGCATTGAAAAGTCATAAATGCCCCTCATTTATAATCGGAATCTTGCCCGTCACACGTGTCTCGTGACTGCTTTTGTTCTCACTCGCTTTGCAACTAATGAACCCACAAAAACATTTAGGTATGGACCACATAGCGTGAATTTAAAAAATTTATGTAACGTGTATTCATAAATAGATATCAATATATATATATCGGGGTGGTTTCGCTTATCAACTAATTTAACAAATAAATTTGATAAACAACCGTATTTTTTAGATTAAATGAATCTGACGGTTGATATTTATTTTCATAATATTAATTAAATTCCTTATCTACTTCCATAGAAACACCGTAATTTTCCTTTTTAATTATTTCAATTTCCTATATTAATGAAATCCCCACTACCTACCATCGTAATCAATGTCCTTATTTATGTATTGCCTTCCCAGAGCCCCGAAGTTACTCACCAATATTTATCAACTGTCGACAAATAAATCTTTCGAGACAAAAAAAAGTAAAACTAAAGAAAAATTTTCACGTGGCATAATGCATAAACTAAATGATATAACCTTCATTTTTTTCTTTTGTATGAAAGTATGGATAAGATCTTGTTTGTTATAAATTGCATTTGTATTTTTTATAAAATAAAATGACAAGAAGCACTGTTAACAATTATATAATTTGTGTGATATGTACGTTAATCTTGTCTTATTTAATTTCTAGTTCATCAAGAGAATGATAATAATGTTATTTTTTCTATGAATACAAAACCAAAGTATGCAATTGTTATTTGAATGCCCATTAAGATTATTGTTAATGTCATTGAGTGTATGCTAATCTATCTAAAAATTCTTTTACCAGCGATTTTTTCAATGACAAAATGTCGACATTGGTAAATTTAGTCATGAGCTTCATCTTTGTGGCTAATAATAGATGAACTAGAGGACAAAAGAAAAATTTGGGAAGCCAATTTTATTGTGGAGAGTACGAGATTGGTTGGAATATTAAAAAGGAAAAGTGGAATGTTTGTATGGAAGGGAAAAAGGAAACATCAATTGGTCTATGAAAAAGAATATAGATCATTGGATTTTTTTAATCTAATGAACACAATTGTTTGTCAAATTTATTTGTTAAATTAATTGGTAACCGGACCGTCTCGTATATATATATATAAGTAGATTAGTTTTTGGTATTTTTGAACAATAGTTTTTTCATCGAAACTATCTCAAGTGAGGACATTTTAGATATTTTTTATATATTAGGTAGATTCTACTGTTCATTATAAATTAATATTTTTCTATTTTTTTCAATTAGTTAGGAATTATGATACTTATCTATTCTTATCTTCAAATATTTTGATTAAATATTTTGTTGGATGTATCTTATCTTCTTAAATATTTTGTTAGATTAATTTATATTCAATGTTTGTTTATTTTTTAATTTAAAATTTTTTAATATACATATCTTATCTAAGAAGTATTTCTTAATTTGTATTAAACTATTTAATATTTAGCTGATGCATTAATTTTTAATTATTGTTTATATACTTTTAAATCGAATCGTTAATTATTACGTTACTTCTTTTGTATATGACAAATATAGTTTAATTAATACTTAATAGTTTACAAAATTCACAGTATAGTCACGGAGAAAAAAATGTTTAATTTCTTAAGATATAAGAATGACAAGGGGTAGGTCGGGATCGGTCATGCTACACCCGTTAATATACATATCAATTTTTTTCTCATCGCCACTTAAATCGGAGACGGGTTAGGAGAGTATTAGTACATGTAATTCATATTACCTATTTATTAGCCAATTGAAATATATTTATATATTCTTATTTCTTTTTTCGTTTATTAAATAGTATTATAAACATTAAATTTACAACTGAAATTACTGAGCTTTCTTGATAAGTTTTATTATTTTTTTACTTTTCAAACCATTAGAGTTTTTAGTAAATATTTTTATTTTTGTCTAGAAAAGGGTAAATGGGCCGGGTAAGAATAAAAATTATCATACCCTTCCCCTGTACATTGTTAAGTCAGGTCGATTTTTTTAATCTCTTCCCCGACCGAATTACCTATTTAGTCGGCTATTCCCTATCTTAACAGGATCGAGTATCTGTGGGTATCAAGTTTGTCGGTTCTTTTTGCAACTCCTATAAAAGTCACTTAATAGCATTCCATATCAAGTAAGCACATAGTAACTATTAGTTAACAACAAAATAATTAAAACATTATAGTTCAATATGATTAATCATACATTACTTAACATTTCGTATTGATGTTAGATATAATTTAATTTTGTATCTTTTCGTGCAACATACGAGTGATAATCTAGTGGAACAAGAAGTCAAGAAGTACCTTAACATAACTGTATTCATCACATGATCAGTTTGGAAACGTATGTTAATGTGTTTACTATTTATAATAGAACTCGGAAGAAAATGTGTTGAATGCTTATAAACTTAAAGGACATAGTAAAATACTTGTTCGGTCTATCCTAGAGTTATCGCATTGGTATCACCCACAAGCTAATGTCGCGAATGGCAAAATAAGAGTTGGGTTTAGCTTTGGAGATTACGGTTATGCGTTTGGAGAAGAAAATCTATTTTATTGTAATTTTATTTATGGAGACGACGAAAATGGTATTATGGATATTTTGCTATTAGAAATGGATTTAGTCTCATTTACAATTTTCAGATATTTGCATAAATTCCTCAACAAGTGTGCCTTAACATTTGATTATAATTTGTCTAGACTTGATTCTCATTATTTTCCCTAATTATAAATTCAGTTACCACTGATTTAACATTTAATTTGACAAGTGCTCAATTACAATTACATATTTTAAAATTTTTTATATTTTCAATACACATTCTACATCTCTCCTCATTATAATTTCCGAACAAATAATGAGAATCAAACAAGCTCTTATTACTCCATTTGGATAAATAATAGTCTCTTTAATTTTTGGGGATGGGAATATATTAGTCATCATTCTGATAACAACTCATTATGAGCAAAGACAGTTTATTATTTTCTTTTTTTGTTATTATAATTTTAAAGCAGAATAAAAAGTCAGTCAATGACTAATTGAAATTGCATCTCATACTCAAATGTGCAACAAAAAATTGAATTCCAACTAAAACCGAAAATGATTGTACTATATTCTTCCTTCATTTTTTGTCTTCTGACCAACTGATTATTTGTTTCATCTGATCGTAAAATATTATCACGTTGCATATTGACACCATGACAGATTAAACATTTGATCATTGAGATATAACTCGAAGTTTATCATCTCTTCTATCAACACAAACACAATACGCCTTCCCATTGGGTTTGATAGATGTATAACAAGTCCACCGGAATTGCAAATCACCAGTCAAGAGGGTTTCTTTCTTGCAACCAAGAAATCATTCGAAACCAGTATGATCTGAATCAACTCATTCAAAATGTAAGATTTATGTGACTTACTTCTACGACGGATATCACATCAATAAAGAAATGTTAATAATAATAATTGTCAACCCAAACTCATCTCAATAATTAAAAAGTCAAGATTGTATCTAGACTATTCATCGATTACACAAAAAAAATTTGATTCCCTAGCCGCCTAGGTGCGTCCAAGGCACGACTCTATCTCCAACAAACGCAATGTAGCTTTCGTTGATCACATATTTTCAAGTTGATTTGTAAAATTGATGGGGCCAGTAGGGTCCATATATCACAACAATTATTTAAGGTCTGAATTGTGCATCCCAACTAATGTTTGTCTCTGATCCCATAATTTTGTGAATATATTAATACTTGTCCTGTTTAAATCATTCTTAATTTTGTACTTGTTATTACATCCCTCTATTACATCGCGGGCTAGAAACCTCTGCCGTGCCCCCGACGATGTCGTTTTCCTATATAATGAAGTAAAAATGTCTTATCGACTTTATTTGAAAAATCAAACAGTATTTACTATGTAAAATAAATAAATAATATAATAACAAAAACTTTAAATTTCATTTTTTGAAATTCTAGTGTTTAACAGGTAAAAGCACGATTGATTGAACTCCATTAAAAGAAAAAAGAAAAGAAAAGACAAGACAAAGACCATGTACTTGTAAAGCTCACTTAAGCAATGAGTAATTTTGAATGTAAAGAATGAAAAATATGTAATTTTTACGCAATAGATGGATAAGGTGACAATTGATTCCTGATATGTCAATATCAAATTCAAATATAGGTAAGTTCACATATTGCTTATTATTATCTTGTTGGAGTCTTGGGGTACAAAATTATAATGGCCTCATGTGACAACTTTTACTTCTTTATTCACCAATATCTAATCCTTTTTTTTTAAGAGTTAATGCGGGTTCTATTTATAGAGTTCGTTTACTTATATGACAATACTTAATTTTCTATGTGTCTCAGTGTTTTGTAGAAGTGGGGAAAGTAATAGACACACAAATTGTATAACAGAACCCTCGTTGAATCTATAGAGGAATTGAATATCCAACGTTGTATTCATGACTTATTATAAGGAGGAGAGGGTAACTGAATATATATGATTTTTTTTACATTTATTTGATATCATTTTTTTTGAAGGGTTATTTTATATCATTTAGTAACTTTTTGTTATTATAGTTATTAAGATTTTATAGGCAAAATTTAAGATTTTGGTTTGAGATGGAAAATCAAGGTAAATTTTGTTTAGAGGAAGGAGTAGAGTGATTTTTTTATTCCAAAGTGACCGTTTTTGTTAAAAAAATTCAAAGTGGCCATATTTTAGTATGACCCATTAATTCTTGTCACTTCTAAAAATTTTCCATAAATTTTTCAGTGTTAATTGGATTTTTTTTTACTCATGTTAGTGAAATAATCTATTTATACTTAAAATAATCTATTTATAAGTATATTTACTTAAAAGATTTGGCGTAGACCTATTATTTACTTGTTATTAGTTTTTTCCCCTCTTATAAGTGGTAATTTTAATTTGGCGTAGACCTATGACCCATCTTTATGATGTGATAAATTATATTATGCGTGCATATAGTAATACAATAGTAGAGTTATTATAAACAATAAAAATCGGACAAATAAACATATCCGGTGATCGTTAAAAGGAAAAATCCGGTGATAACCCTGATTCTTCCAAACAAAGATATTAGTGCATATAGACGAAAGAAGGTAGATGGCACTACCTAGGAAGGGATAGAGGACAATATTTTATTAATTTTTAAGTTTAAAATAATACCATATACATTATTTATCTTTATTAAAATCTCATTCAGCTTAGAACATCAATCATTATTATTATCTCCCGACATGACATCTACCATCTATTATTATCCTTCCAAACAAATTTTTTTACTATTTCTTCTCTTAATCGGGTCTATTATGGCATGCAATCATTTGGATTCATCTATTTTTTTAATAGAAGGCATGATCTATACCAATCTCGGGTGTATAAATTATTTTGAGGTTGGTATTACTAAAAAGTTTTCAAGTATAAGTAGAATGGCACTTTTTATTGCGCCTTCTAGTGAGTTCACTTTTCAAATGAACTAACAAAAAAAATAACTGACCCTCTATTAGTAAAATGTCTGTTGCCAAGTCTGCAAAGCCTGCCTTCACATCATCAGACTAAGGAATTACTAGTTATAATTTTCACTACAAAATATAATTCAAAAGTCTTCTATATAGAAAAATCTCGCAAAGTCATTTTCAATTTCAATAATAAATGGTCATTTTAAAATTTTGAATATTCATGCAGCCCTTACTAGATTTTTAAAGCCTCAATTCTTGATATCCTTCAAGTATTATTATTGATTTAATTACTGCAGGAACTCAGCCCTAACTGAGTTCTTTCTGAAAAGAAAATAAACCATGGTTGGATTAAAACTTATAACCAGCCTCTCAAAAGCTGTCAATTTCTAGTGTAACAGATCAGGCTCTAAGTTTAGAGCTTGACCTCCAATTAAGAGTAGCCAATTCACCTGTTGTTTCATTAACCGGCTCGACCAAGAGCTAGATCCAATCCATTCTAATATCTAATTGAGAGACTTTTGGTGACGCTATATTTTTCACCTAATATCTCTCAAGTCTTGTAATAAATATTAAGATCTACAAAAGTTATTTTTCACTTGAATACTCACAACTTATACAGAGTATCACGTTGGAGGTGTTAGAAATATGTGTTAGATGCATGTCAAAATTAATGCTCAAGAAAATGATGCAAAACAACAACAGTGGCATTGTTAAACAAATCTTTTATAGCATTGTGTTGACTTTCTTACTAAATTTAACAACTATATTTTAACATATTAGGTTATTATCTTTGAAAAATTCTTTTTTTTTTTTTTTGGTTCCCGGGGGTAATGTTGACCAATAACTTTTGAGAAGATGAGATTCACTTGGATTTGAGTGAATTTACTGGCTTAATCTAAGATGCTAGTGTGATAGCTAAACAACAGTTAAATTTAACTTGTATGTCTGTCATTTAATTATCGTTAATATTTACTTTATTTATCGATTAGTTAAAATTAGCGAATCGATCTCCATCCCTGTAATCTTAAAATTGTACTAAAACTCGTTGATTATGGATTTTCAATGAAAGGGCATATCTCTATTTAAAAATGATATAAAACTATATGTATGACACCATATAGTACCATACAAACATGTGACGTGAATCCGTCCACATTATATGGTTGTGATTTTTTATATGGTGTGTCTAGATACATGCTATATGGTTGTGGTGCCCCATGTGATACCATAATATATGATGTTAGATCGAAACTCCATATCTATCTATTGATGATAACTTATTAGTATCATGGGTGATAAATTATTTTTTTTTCTGGGGGAAAAAGGCCAGAAAGGCTTTAGTGGCCGGGATTTTTAAGCCACCACTTAAACCCTTTGGGGGAGGAGGGGTTCAACACCCCTACCTATTTTTTATTCAACAAACAAAGGAGAAAAATTTAGGTATAGCAGATATATCATACTATGTGGTACATCAGACTAATAATATAGTGACAGGTAGTAAATGTGTCTATGTCAATATAATTTCTTCTTAATAATAAATAAAATCAACACCATTAATTACTCACCCACATATCTCTCTCTCTAAAAAAAATCCATTAATTACTTTTGTGAGTGAAAATTTTATTTTCTTTTCTCATTAATTTCTCTATTCTCATGATTCATTCGCCATTACCAATATCACCCAATTTTGGATGACAATTGCACATAGAATTAACAAATTTATCTTTCAAAATATTATTTTATAATATATTTTGGAATATTTTAAGTTTTCTTTCGAGTAGATTTGAAGCATTTTATAATAACTACTATTATATGAATATAACGTATGCTTTCTAATATACTATGATTATGTCGATTGTTGGCGTATTTGTTACAAGATTTGATTTCTCTACAAAGAGTTTTGAAGATTACGACAAAATTTTGAGAAGAACTTTTTGAAATGTACTTGGACGATTTCGTTAATAGATAACCGTCAATCGGTCCAGCTATGAAAACAAGGTCGGGTTCTTTACAGTGTCCGGTCTCCAATCATAGACTGACATTTCACCTGACACACACCACAGTCAGCATCTCATTAGAAACCGGGCTCCGTAAGAACCCATCACTGATTCTTTAGAAATCTCCAACCGTCAATAGCGAAATAATAACTAAAAGTTTGGAATAACATTCCAATTTAGAACACAACAAAAATTATAACTATCAAACAATTAGGCAACATTGCTATTAAAATAGATTGAAATATTTTTAAAAGTATAACTATACACATCATATATTCATGGAAATGTAATTATAAAATTCTTCAAATTATGATTGAAAGAATTTTTTTTTTTTTTGGTTTTTTTGGGGCAAGAATGTAGTTATGTAGTAGTTAATATAATGTGTGTTATGATTTTAAGAACATTTCATTCACAAATTAAAAGCAATTAACATGTGCATTTCTAGGAAAAAAGACAGTAATTAATTGATGAATGATGATGAGTGGAGGCATATTCTATGGTGTCCATGGCAGGCTCTCATTGGACACATTAAGAGATGAGTCCTCCGATGTGTCTAATGAAAGCCTGTCACGTAATCCATATAGACACTATAGAAAAACCAAATGAGTGGGTGTTGGGAAGAGAGAAGATGGACAAGTAATTAATAGTGTTAATTAATTTTATTTATTGCTAAAAAGGAATTTATGTTGACATGGACACAATTTAATACATGTCATTGTATTATTGGTCAGATGTACCACATAAGATGGTACATCCGCTGTATTTAAGTATTTCTCCAAACAAAGAGATTGCAAATGAGGGAACAAGAACAAGACCAAGACCTCCGAAAGCCAACTGAAACACATTAATTTGAAACAAGCAAACCATGGTTTAATGCACATGTTAACACTGTGAGGAGACCAACTAGTTAATTAATGCATATGTTAGTGGTATCTGATTGCTTAATTAACATGGTTTAATTGGTATTTTATTTAGGTTAGAAAAACCATGAGGTACTACTAATGCACCACTTTCATTAAAAATAGGACATGTAATATCAATATGTGAATTCTTGCTAATATCAAAATATAGTAACTTAAGCATGTTAAATTTAGCTATTAATTTTTAATACATTAATAATGTTAAATTAACTATTACAATTCAACTTTAAGTTAAAAGTGTACTATAGTTAAATTAATTCAGCCTATAACTAATATAAAAAATAAAGAAAATAAAAATAATTGGCCACATAAGTTGTTAAAATTCTTGTTAACTTCAATAACAAAGTTAACAAGTTGTTAAAAGGATTCATTTAACAACTTTATTAACACCATCAATATATTTACGTGTTTTTTTTAGCAAATCTAGTGTAGTTACATTTTTAAATTGTTAACTAATAATTTCATTAACAATTTGATTTAACACCACAAATGTGGATGCTCTTATTTTATGTGTTGTATCTATACAAATAATACTACATGTGACGTTTCTCATTTTAGTGTCAATTAATCACAAGTCTTTTTCAGTTTATCTCCACTTATCATTTTTCTAGATTTTGAGATTGTCTATAAAAGACCAGTTATTTTAATTCATTTTGGCTTTTGATATCTATTTTTCCAGATTTCACATGGTGTCGATTTTTCATTCATATAGTTACTTTATTAATATCCCAATTAGTCATCAAGTTATCAATATCCGCATACTTTTGAAACAATTTTCCTTTTTTTTTTTAAAAATAAAAAGAAACTTCTCGTTACTAATACGAACAGAATACAAAAGGCCAAAAAGGAAGAAGCTCCCATTTGCCCAACAAAAACAAAGAAATGAAAGGCAAAAAAAAAAAAAAAAAAGGCCGTCCATCCAGGGCCGAAACATCAAAGCTAAACAAGACAAACAGCAACCAGGACCAAAGCCAAGCAGCCCACCATCATCCGAAAAAGAAACACCATCAAGGGGCCTTCCACGAGTTTTTCTATTCATCCCTCCATTAAAGAGCTAAAAAATGAGTTGGCAAGCTAAGGTTGACACGCCAAGTTTGCAAGCCAATTTTCCCCCTCTTTTTAACGGGGCCCACCACAAAAACGTGAATCTGTAAATAATGCCCCACTCCCCCCACCCACTCCCAAGTTTCAGAACCCACAACCACCTACTCCCCCCATTCCACCCCCACCACCAAATCTCCACGTCGGATGGCCAGCGACGCTGTTCCACGCCGACGGAGGATACCCGCCGGCGTCCGCATTTTGTTCTGGAGTACCGGCCCCCAAATTTCCTCTCTCTCGCGACGTTGCTCCAAGGCCCGACTGCCGAGAAGACCCGATACATTATTCATTTTGTTACAGAAGAATCGAACTCGCCGGAGGCCCACTTTGGTCTCGGGTCCGGCTAAGAAATCGCATAGGGCAAGAAACAATTACAAAATATTAATCAAACAGAAAATGGGTCAATAAAAAGGAAAAAAAAAAAAGCGAACGGAAATTTACCTGGAGCGATACGCCGAGCTTGCCAGCGGCCAACGACGGTATCGGGTCTTTTTGGCAGTCGGGCCTTGGAGCAACGTCGCG
>CAVNYN010248057.1:2651-14132 GCA_963692815.1 Nyctanthes arbor-tristis
CCCTTCTTACCCGAACCTCAACCAACACACCCGATACCACCACCATCTCCCTCACACGGCCAACACCATCACCCCCACTGCACCGCCACCGCGACGCCCCTGTCGCCCGATCCTCAGCCACCGCGACCAATCCACTTCCATTCCCTCAGCCAACACACACACACCCGCGAATAATCGCGAGCCACAACCCCTTGGCCAACACAAACCCCAACCGCGTCCCTCACCCGCTCGCCGGAGTTCCACCCGCCGGCACAAGAGCACACACACGCCGCCCAGCCCAACCCCCGTTCTTGATTTCAAAACATGGTTTCGGCCGATTTGGTTTAGGGATTAGGAATGTTATAAAAAATTATTTAGCACCCGGGTCCCCAACGTCTGATTATGTTAAAACCAGTCCCCAAAGTTTTGGATTGGTATGTTTCGGTCCCGTGGTTTCCAATTTAGCCGAATAGGTTTCCAAACTTTCAGATTTAGGTATTCCAGTCCCAAAATAATTACAATATCCAATTTTAGTCCCTATATTTTGAGTATATTTTAAATTAGTCCCAAGAGTTTCGGTCTTGTCAGTCTCAGCCCCAACCTTTTAAAAAAAACCGTTATGTCAGCCCCAAAACTTTTCAATCTCAGCCATAAACTATTTCAGCATTTCAATTTAGTCCCTAAAGTTTATTTCCCTTTTTATAAAGTATTAGTTCTTTGATACTAAAATAATTTATTTTATTTTCACTAAACGAGACGCGAAGAGCAAAGGAAGAGTAGGTTTCTCTCAAAGTAGCTCAACTCACAAGTTTAAGGTAGACTCTAAATTTATAAAATGTTTTCTTAAAGTATTGCGCATTATTAATTGATTTATGTGATATATATTATGTGAAAATATGTGATTACAAGAAAGTTTGCATATTATTATATGCTTAAGAAAGAATGCATATATGCTTAAGATCTCTTTATGATACGCGTATCTGCTTTAATGCATAAGAACGAGAATATCTATTCTCTAAGACAAGACAAGATCCTTCCGAGGAAGAAAGAAAGAAAGAATTATTTGCATATTTCCATGTCATGTTTATTGTGTGAATTGATTAATATGCGCTGAGTCTACTGAGTATATTTTTTATACTCATTCTTTCAAACTAACATTTTCAGGTTTTGGAGCCGGTGGCGGGACGACGGACTAAGGCTACTAGAAACATAACTTGAAGTTTATATTAAATGTTTTCTAGGATTTCAGACTGTTCATTTATTTGACCGTTTAAGCTCCACTTATTTTTAGACAAGATTCGTTGTAATTCACTAATAAGATTTTCAGCATCTAGTTATTTTGTTCCGTATTTTAAGTTAATTTTAAAGATCAGTTAGCGTCCCAAGTTTCTTAAATTTGGGGTGTTACATGGGCCATACAATTCCCATGGGGCCAAAGAGTAACAAGGCCTACAAAGGCCTAATACTTCAATTTGGATGCGAGACACAAATGAGTGTTGCTTCTAATTTTAGGCTTCTTCTCGTAGTAGTCGCTAGCACTTCAATCCTCGGCAACAACCTATGAAGGTGAGTTTGATCATCATCGCTTTGGAATAATTGGGTATCAAAATGCCAACAATCCTCCAACTGATACCAATAATCCTGTAAGTACCAAAGACACAAAGTCAAAACTTGTCACACACAAGGTATCCAGGAACAAACTGGAAATTAAAGACATTACCATTCCCACAAATAAAACTTCTACATCTGCTAACGATACTAACACGAAGGACTAAGGTCAAACTCAAATATCAACATATACACAATGAGCTAATCTATGTATACATAACTAGCAGGTAAGCGTCTTTAGTCAAACAACACATGCTCACTAAAGATAGTGCGATACACATAAAAGGTTCACATCAATGCACACAAAGTACATATAAATGTAACACAAAGTACACATTTTTCAAGTAAGTCAATCAGGAGCAGAAAATAACATACAGTTATTGAGACAACAAACGGTATGATGAGAACACAAAGGGGTATAAATTGAGTCACCATGGCCACCATCAAAATCCCAACAGCTATCTTTCAACTTTGAAATAGAGCACTACAAGTCATGTACAACCCATCATTAAAGAAGAACTCTCGGAGGCCATGGTGGTGACAATAAAATGATTGGACGTCTAAAGGAAAAAGGAAAAAGGAAAAGACTTAGTAATGGGATTTGGGCCTCACGTGAAATCCAAAGGATGGGAAGACGTGAATGCTTGGAATATTTTGAAAGAATGGATTCACTGATTCTTTTACGTGAGGAAGGAAAGAAAGAAACAAAAGAAAACAATTGGACTTTGGTGATTTTTCATGGAAACGTGGGCCTGCAAGAGAAGAAGAAAGAAAAAGGCTTTGACTTTTAGGGCTCTTGGACACTTGAACCCGAGAGGGAATAAAAGAAAAATTGACAATTTTCATTGGACAGGACGTGAAGACGAAAGAGGGCAGACGGAATTTGGGAACGGAATTCGCCATCCACTCGAACCTCAACATTGAAGAATATTTGGTGATATTTTCTTTAATCAATGGCTAGCTAAATTATTTATTTTCTAGCACAAGGCTTTATTTAGGTTTTGATTCCATGACAATTGTGAGATCGAAGTGATTTTATTACATTCTTTGTTCTTAGCGTATTTATATATCTCTCGTGTTTATTATTATCATTGTTCGGATTAATTATTCAAAGTGCACATTGTGTAATTGTAAGAGTAATATTTTGTTAGTTAGAATTCTAGATCCATAATTGTTTGGAATTTCTGACCTAAGTGGTAAAATAACAAATTAGATATAATTAAGGCGTTCAATCCCTATTATAGAAATATATAACCTAACTTAAATGAGTTAATCGTTTCTATTCATTGGTTAGAATTGATAGCCTTTCTAGTGCCTAACGTTGTTGATAAATTAAAACCTAACAACGTTTCTAGGGTTATTGGTTAGCAAATGAAGTAATCAACGAGTGTCTCTTGATTATCGAAAAAGTAAAGAAAGATAGGTTATTCAATCGTATCAACAACCATAACCAATTTAAGAAAAGAATAAAGGGTTTTATATTTGCATCAATGATCAATTGTTGGAATGAATTCTGAAATTATACCTTGGGCTGGATATTTATCACATATATTATCTCTTAGTCAACTTCCATCTTTTTTAGAAATTCCACATTTCAAATTGTTATTTGAATTTACATTTTATTTTATTTTGTTCATCAAGATCAAAACCCCCTTTTTAATTTAGGTATTTTACTTTTAGAAAATTAAATCTGACCAGTCTCTGTTGATACGACCTTACTCACCACTATTGCAGTTTTTACATTCCAAGAGCAAGTTTATTATTATTTGTTGGATTCGACACCTACCAAATTTTTGGCACCATTGTCGGGGCTGGTATCAAGTAGATTTTATTTTTCTTATTCTTATTTTTAATTTTTATTTCACATTCGTTTGTTTATTTAGTTAATTGTGTTTCTTTGTTTAAAAAAAATTCTAATTATTACTTATTTTTATTATTGTGTACCTTTTTATGCCCTGTTCTTCTCGTACATGTGAAATTCAGTACGACCCCAAAATTGAGAAGACAGCTCAGAGATTAAAGAAAGAGACAAAACTGCGCAAGCAAGGGTCTTCACCTTCATCATTTGAACTTGAGGTAGAAGTGAATTTACTAGACTTATTATCATCCAGCGACTCTGAAAAAAAAAAAAAAAGAGATGGCTGGAGCAAAAAGAACTCCTAGAGAATTAGCTGCACTAGATATGACTCAACAGCCGCTATGCATTCAGTATCCAACGCTGGTAATGATTTTGAAGTGAAATCTGGGTTGATCCATCTGCTACCCAAATTTCATGGCCTTGAGAATGAGGACCTGCATAAACACTTGAAAGAATTTCATGTGTTGTGTTTAGGCATGAAACCACAAGGAATAACTGAGGAGCTGATTAAATTGAGGGCTTTTCCATTCTCATTAACTGATAGAGCAAAGGACTGGCTGTTTTACTTGCGCCAGGTTCTATAGCCACGTGGATAGGAATGGCCAGACTATTCCTTAACAATTTTTCCCTACTTCAAGAGCTGTTGGAATCCAAAGGGAAATATGTGGAGTCAGGCAGGGAGACACTGAAACGCTTCATGAATACTGGGAAACGTTCAAGAAGTTGTATGCAAGTTGTTCTAAACATTGGATATTTGAGCAGCTACTTATTCAATATTTCTATGAGGGATTATTGCCTATGGAGAGAAAGATGATGGATGCGGCTAGCGGAGGAGCTATAGTGAATAAAACGCCAACTGCTGCTAGAGAATTGATTGCTATCATGGCTGCAAACTCACAACAATTCGGCTTCAGACGAAACACCCCAGTGAGAAGGGTGAATGAGGTAAATGTTTCTTCCTTGAAAATCAAATAGCTAATCTAACATCTCTTGTTCAACAGATGGCTGTAGGACAAGTGCAGTAGGCCAAAGCTTGTGGGATTTGTGCTGCTCCTGGGCATCCAAATGACATGTGTCCTACACTTCAAGAAGATTCAATGGCGCACGCTAATGCAGTTGGAGGATTCCTTGGCCCGCCATAAAGGACTATGATCCCTACTGAAACACGTACAATTCAGGACGGAGGGATCATCCTAACTTTAGTTATGGAGAAAGACCACACTTTCAGCCATTCCAACAGTATCAGCCTAGACAGCCAGCTCCTCCACCACAACAACCTCCCTCAGGCTCAGGTATGTCTCTAGAGGAAATTGTTAAGTCACTTGCAACTAATACACTACAATTTGAACAGGAGACAAGAACAAGCATAAAGAACCTAGAGGATCAAATGAGTCAGTTGGCAGCAACTGTGAATAGATTGGAGTCTCAAGGTAAATTACCTTCACAAACTATAGTCAATCCAAGGCAAAATGTTAGTGCAATTACCTTGAGAAGTGGGAATGAACTGGAAGAGCATAAAAGGATGAAGAAGAATAAGTCAGAAGAAGAAGCTAAAAAGGAAGTCATCCTACATCCTGACCAGACTGAGGGCATTGAAAGGGAACAACCAAAAGTTCTGGTGACGAGACATCCTTTCCCTTCAAGACTGAATGAATCCAATAATGAGGAGGAAGAAAGGGAGATTCTTGAGACTTTTTGCAAAGTTGAGGTAAATATTCCTTTACTTGATGCAATTAAACAAGTTCTTCGCTACGTAAAATTTCTCAAAGAATTGTTCACAAACAAGAGGAAGCTGAAGGGCAATGAGAAGGTAAGTACGGAGAAAATGTTTTCAGCTGTCCTTCAAAAGAAATTGCCTACTAAATGTTAGGACCCATGTATGTTTACTATCCCTTGCAAAATAGGTAATGTTCGAATAGAGAACGCAATGTTAAATTTAGAAGCTTCAATAAATATCATGCATTTATCTGTTTATACATCTTTGAATGTTGGATCTTTAAAAGAAACATGTGTGATTATTTAGTTAGCTGATAGATCTAATGTATATCCTGAAGGTGTGTTAGAAGATATTTTAGTGCAAGTTAATGATTGATCTTTCCTGCTGATTTTTATGTGCTTAATATGGAAGAAGATGATTCATATAATGTAGCACCAATTTTATTGGGAAGGCCTTTTCTAAAAACATCTAGAACTAAGATTGATGTGCATGATGGTACACTCACGATGGAATTTGATGGTGAAATTATTAAGTTTAATATTTATGATGCCATGAGATATCGTAGTGATGTGTCTTCAGTTTATGTTGTAGATGTTATTGACCCTTTTGCACAAGATGATTTTGAACTTATTGATGATGATAAGCTAAATGTTGCACTTAGCAGGAATTTTACTCTTCAGGAATTAGACAAAGTTAGAAAAAATATCTGGCTTACGTTTACTGGATAATAGTGATGTCTAGCCAAAGACGTTAAAGAAATGCGCTATTGAGAGGAAACTCAATTTTCTTTTTAGCAGTTGTTTTTATTTTTTAGTTTTCATTTTTTTTATTTTATTTTTGTTATTTTTATAATTTCTGTAATTTTCTTTATGAATCTTTGTCTTATTTTTCATTTTTGTGCAAAAGACGGTTGTTGATAAGGCGTGGCCACACCTCGTGAAAAGGCAAGTAGAAGAAAAATATGGATATAAGTTGTGCCCATACCTAATTCAAGAAGAGCTTCAGGTTGTGAGATATGATTCTTCAAAGAAAAATTTTCAAATGTCTCACGCCCTCCTCTCCACGATGCTTCACAATTTCAGGGGGAGTCCTCTCTTTTACTATTTTATTTTGCCTATTGAAATTTCTATTTTTGATACATCGAGGACAGTGTTTGATTTTAAGTGTGGGGGAGGGCTCTTAGCATAGTTTTATTTTTGTTTTAAATTTGATTATTTTCAATTTTTATTTTTTATTTTAAATGAGTAGTTGAATTTTATTTTCATTTTTGTCAATTTTTGCTCAAAAAAAAATCAATTCTCTTCTGAATTCTAGATTCAACTATTGCTTGTCCCTATGTAACTTGGACTATTGTGTATTATTGAGATGAATCGAGACATGATTGGGGATTAGCATGGATATTTGGATTCTTGTTTACAATTCAGTGCCTGATTGCTCTTGATGATTGAATGGATGAAGAATGCTTGGGATTTAATACACATATGAACCTTAATTTGTGAGCTTTTGGGCCTATGAGCATTTCTATTATATCATGCTCCATTCACTTGATTGTGTGATTGTCATGCATAGTGGATTCGTTCTAGAACTTGCTTTGTTATGCATGTTGTGATGCCTCTTTGAAATTTGAATGCACTACATGAGTAAGGGCATTAGGCAAAGCCAAATCTAGCTTTCTAAAAGAGCCTACCCTGATGCATATACCCCTAGAGAGCCAAATTTGAGCTTTTAGCCTTTTTATTGAAAATTAACCACATTACAAGCCATAAAAAATCTTTTTCCTTGTTAATATCCACTTCGTTTGAACCTTTAAATGGAAGGAATGTATAGGCTCATTTTTGTGAGTTCCAATTTACTCTTGAAAAGATGGAAGATGTTGAAATTGAAGGTTTCATATCTTGAGTCTCGTTATTCTTCCAAAGTGGAAAACGAGGAACATGTGTTTGGGATTAAAGTATTCAAGTGCAGTCTAGCCTGTGTTCTGACTTAAAAAAAAAAAGAAAAAAGAAAAAGTTGGAAAAAAGATAAAAAAATTTTGAGAAAGAGAAAAGAAAAAAAAAACAGAAAGAAAAAAAAAAGTGAAAAAAAATCATTGATTATTCTTGTTTTTAGTTTATTGTTTTCAACTTATTATTTTTCTTTGAATAATATAGGCTTCAATTGTTACAGTGGATGAAAGGGTAGGATGTATTATCTGTGATTAATATTGATTGAGTTTTCTTAGAGGTTATACATTCCTTTCAATTATTTAGCCCAAAAAGTCCTTATCCTACCTTACCCAAGCCCCATTACGACCAACTAAAGACCCTTACTTGCATTTAGTTCATTGATGGAGCTAATGTGATATATTAGCAAGCCCATGGTAAGGATCTTCTATGCATTGACTTGAGAGTAAATTTCAATACCCTAAATACTTTGAGTGAAATGAGTGAATCATATTTGTGAGGGTGTTAAATCTCATAACATTTGGACTTCAAGAAATTGAGATTGGTCATTTGTGTGGTTGATGGGAATTTGCTCTATTTGTTGCTGGTTGCTTGTTGTGTTAAAATTTAAATCAACGAAGGATGATAGTCTGGGTTATAGAAGGATGAGTAAGGTTAGATGAAGACTGATGAAGAGAATTTTAGTGATAAATTTGAGCTTTGAATGCTTGAGGACAAGCATTGTCTAAGTGTGGGGAATTTGTTGTATTATTTTCCTCATACGTTAAGTGTTTCAAGTGTTTAATATTTGCGTATTAATTGAAATTTGTGTTTTGTGGCATAGGTGAATGAGTTAAATCAAAATATACACAATTCAATAAGTTTTGGAAGAGAAACTGGAGCTCAAGGAATTTCCTGGTCCGAAGTGAACTTTTCATAAGGCGTGAGAATGGCTTGCTTCAGATCAATGAGAGCTGGACTTAGAAGACTGAACTTGGCCCAATAAAATGATTGGACGTCTACAAGAAAAGGGAAAAAGGAAAAGACTTAGTATTGGGATTTGGGCCTCTCGTGAAATCCAAAGGATGGGAAGACGTGAATGCTTGGAAAATTTTAAAAGAATGGATTCATTGATTCTTTGACCTGGGCTCTACGTGAGGAAGGAAAGAAAGAAACAAAAGAAAACAATTGGACTTTGGTAAATTTTCATGGAAACGTGGGCCTGCAAGAGAAAAAGAAAGAAAATGGCTTTGACTTTTAGGGCTCTTGGACACGTGAACCCGAGAGGAAATAAAAGAAAAATTGACAATTTTCATTGGACGGGACGTGAAGACGAAAGAGGGCAGACGGAATTTGGGAACGGAATTCACCATCCACTCGAACCTCAATATTGAAGAATATTTGGTGATATTTTCTTTAATTGATGGCAAGCCAAATTATTTATTTTCTAGCACAAGGTTTTATTGAAGTTTTGACACCATAACAATTGTGAGATCGAAGTGATTTTATTATATTATTTGTTTTTAGCCTATTTATATATCTCTCATGTTTATTATTATCATTGTTCTGATTAATTATTCAACTTTCATATCAAAATTTTCATAGAGGAAATAATTTACATCATGTAGCAAACCCTTGTCATTGCTTGCTAGCAAAATGTTGTCCACATATAAAATAAGAAAACAGAATTTATTCCCACTAACCTTAAGGTATATGCATTGGTCCATAATGTTTTCAACAAAACCAAAAAAAAGAAATTACATTATGGAACTTGAGATACCAATGGCGGAATGCTTGTTTTAAACCATATATGGATTTCTTAAGCTTGCAAACTAAATGCTCACCATCACTAGATGAGAATCCCTCAGGTTGTTTCATATAAACCTCTTCCTCTAGATCACCATTGAGAAATGCTGTTTTCACATCTATTTGTTACAATTCTAAATCAAGATGAGCTACTAATGCCAAAACAATCCGTAAGGAGTCTTTTTAAGATACAGGAGAAAATGTCTCTGTGTAATCAACTCCTTTCCTTTGAGTGAATCCCTTAGCAACGAGTCTTGCCTTGCATCTCTCAATGTTGCCCCAATGAATCTTTCTTTGTCTTAAAGACCCATTTACCACCAATGGTTTTTGCACCATCAGGCAACTCAACAAGATCCCAAACTCTTTTCTTCCATGGCATCATACCACAACTTTGACTCACTAAAACTCATGGCTTGTGAAAACGACTAGGGATCATTTTATAATCCAACATTGTAGTCACATTCTTGCAGATACATAGAACAATGACTAGAGATTGTTGATCTCCTTTCTCTAGTAGATCTCTTTAATGTTGGACCAATATTCTCTTGAGAAGTTTGTGGTTCAACTAGTTGTTCAAGAGTTTCTGGTAAGTCTTGAATTATGTGATACACTAGAATATTGTTATCAACTTGTGGAGCTTCAGTGGCTAGTTATTCAACACCTTATACTTGAGGGATATGAATAATCACGAATCCATCACTTGAAATGGAAGGTTGAGATACTGGATTCCTAGAAAATTCATGTGTGATTTGATCTCTTCCACTAATCAAGTCATTTTCAAGAAACTTAGTATTTCTTAACTCCACAATTCTAATGCAATGAGATGGACAATGCAACTTATATCCTTTGGACCTTCTAGAATATTCAGTAAAATACCCACTTATGGTCCTCGGGTCAAGTTTTTTTCTTGTGGGTTATAAATTCTCACTTTAGACGGACATCCCCAAACACTCATATTTGCAAACTCAGTTTCCAGCCTTTCCATAATTCAAATGGAGTCTTTGGGACAGCCTTGGTCGGAACTCGGTTTAATATATACACAACCGTCTTTAATGCATCAGTCCACAAGGATTTGGAAAGATTAGAACAGCTAAGAATGCTCTGCACCATGTCCAATAATGTTTTGTTTCTTTTCTCTACTACATCATTCTGGTCTGGTGAACAAGCATAGTATAATGGGCAACTACCCCATTCTCTGGAAGATAACTTGTGAAAGGATCTTGTGCTTGTCCATTCTCAATGTATTTCCCATAATACTCTCCATGCATATCTGATCTCATGATCTTAATTTGTTTTCCACATTGTTTCTCTATTTCAACCTTAAAGGTCTTAAAGACGTCTAACGCTTCGTTTTTGTTATGAAGCAAGTAGAGATATATATATCGTAAGTAATCATCGATAAAGGTGATGAAGTATTTCTGACCATTTGAATCTATGTCAAAACTAAGTATGTCAGTATGTGTGACCATTTGGCACCTTTCTTTGACTTGTTGATCTGCTTTCTCTTAATGCAATCCACACATGTCTTAAAAATCAGCAAAGTCAATAGCACTGAGTGCTCCATCATTCACCAATCTTTTAATTCTATTTATGGAGATATGTCCCAATCTCTGATGCCACAATATAGAGGAGTTCTCGTCAGTGTTACACCTTTTAATAACAGAATGAACATGTATTGAAGTACATGTATCATTATTTTGCAAATTAAGAAGATAAAGACCATCCAATTCAGTACCATTCCCAATACAAATAGATTTATGATATAAGTTGAAATAATCATTTGTGAAATAAAAGGAGTATCCAAGCGGTACAAGCTTTGAAACATAAGTCAAATTTCTTGAAAAACTTGGAACATAAAAAGTCCTATCCAATAAGAAAACAAAACCACTATTTAAGGTTAAATAGCATGCTCCAACAGCCTCCACATGCGGGCCTATCTTATTTCCAGATAAGATACTCTGCTCACTTACCATTGGTTTCCTTAGGTTTTGTATACCCTGCAAAGAGTTTGTAACATGGGTTGTAGAACCAGAGTCAATCCACAAAGGGTTATCAGGGACGGTCCTGGGTCGAGGCAAATGAGAAAGCTGCCTCAGGCCCAGGACTAATAGGGGCCCATTTATCTTTGTTATATCTGGCCCAAATTGTATTGGTTTTTTTTTATTGGTTTAGTTTTCAAGGCCTAAAGAGAAAAAGTCAAAGGCCCATCCAATTAAAACCTAAAAAATGGGACCAAAAATTTTTTTCCTGAAAATCAGCTGTAAAAAAAAATATTCATTTTTTTAAAGTTCAGATATCAAAATTTCATAATCAAAACCAGCCCCAAATCATTTCATTCCCAAATCAAAAACTCTAATTTCCAAAATCCCAATTCAAGGACCCTAGCACTCCAATTGTTGATTTGATCATTCCGTTCCATATTCTGACCAATTCAATCGCCTGCTACGTCATAAAGTGCAACTTCATTTTGAGTGCTAGCATCAGTTATTGTGGGTGGTTCATCTTTCCTAATAGCATAGTCTATGTCCATCCACCCTAAATGGAGGAGAATTCTCTCCTTCCACACCTTATAATTATCCCCTTTTAGTTCA
>CAVNYN010248068.1:0-34294 GCA_963692815.1 Nyctanthes arbor-tristis
ATTTTTTTTTTTTTTTTTTTTTTAGGGGGGGGGGGGTGTATTCAAGGTGCAAAACAGAACTTTTCTGGTCTATTTACTTTAAGGCGTTTTTAGTTTTGCTTTAGTTGAGTGACCCTGACCGTGGAAAGAATGGGTTATGAACTTCAAAACAGAACTCATATTCCAAGACTCCATCATAAAAGTATTTTGCTTGAGAAACATATATTACAGCCTCCATATGCATTATAATTACACATTTCTGGCTTTCAGTGCCATTATAATCAACTCTCTACAGTTGAAGTGTCGTACGCTATTTGTCCTATTCAAAAATTTCACTAGAAACATTCCACCAATTCATGGTGCAAGAGCAGCATGACATTTTTAGAATGAAAACGTAAAAAGGGACCAACATATGCAACATGAACAAAAAAGGCTCATTAAATATATCCTTCCCCATTTCATTTTTGATAAATTGTGACAACAGCCTGATATGAAAGAAAGATCAATTCACAATTGGGAAATAATTAAGCAAACTAGAATTTGCAAATGATAACATACCTCTGAACTTGGTAGACGCTACAGCAGTAAGAAGCACCTTCAGTACTTGAAGAGTAGTGCTGCACATTTCATTATTTGAGGAGTCACGTCCAGTAGTAAATATAAATAAATGACGTCAATGTGTTGGTGTGTTGACATGTATACCTGTCAGGTGATGAATTATCCACACAATTGCAGACCATGTTGAGGATATCAAAAAACAGTTGTGCATTTTTACCACCTTCTAGACCAGGATCACCCTCAAGGTGATTGTATTCAATGAGTTTCTGTTTCAAAAGCACATTAAAGAAATTACATACTGTGTAAGATCCAAAGAACAGAATTTTCTACGTGCTTTAAATAAGCATCAAGAATGTTAAAAGCAGTTACATCATCCTGCCCATTCCATTAGATGGATACAGGTACAGTCATAAACGGAAGGCATAACAGTAACAAGAAAAAAACTGTACAAGTTACAAAATGTCAGCTTTCTAATGTTCAGGGTTAAAAGGCATTAAAGAATGTACAATCAAAAAGTGACTAATACAAACTCCTACATGAAGGCAATCTAATGCAAGCTCCACGACTTTAATGTTCTTTGTCTCAAATGCAATTCGAAGCGGATTCAGGACAAGCTCAGCCTGCACTGCTCCCAAAGTATGGCCTGCACTGGCTAAGGCTGTCGTGATGGATTCACTATTGTCGGTAGGCCTGCTTACGGATTCCACCTCAGCAGAACCAGCTGGCACAGCCGATGAATGATCTGATTCCACCTCATTTTTCTCAGCACCAGCATCAGTCACAGGTAAATTACTGAAACGAGTAACAGAAAATTGAAAAAAAAATATATTATCAAAGATAAGCGATGACACATACAAAGAGATTAGAATAGCTTGCAATCAAAACTGATACTAACTGCAACAACTGAAACTGGGATTTAGCATGGAAGAAGGTTTAAAAACTAATAAGCAACATATGCAGAATGTACCTTTTCTCTTCAACTGAAGATAATGCTTGGTTGGAGTCACCAACTTTTGATTGCTCACTCAAGTCCTTTGCACTGTCTGGAGAGTATAGAGCACATATAAAATCCAGCAATGACAATTCCATAAATAGAAAGCAAACTCACAATTCATGTAAAAGTAAACAACCACCCCCACCCAAAAATAAAATAAAATAATAAAATAAAAGAAGAAGAAAGGAAGGAAGGAAGAAAAAGAGAAAAAAATCTGTCCCGCCAAAAGAAGAAAGTTTCAGTAATAAAACAGAAGATGGTATACCCCTCTGCATTAATTTAATAGAAGTGATAATCAGATACCCATTAAAACGAACAGCAGTAGAAGTCCAACTTTAACAAAGCATCCCCAACTCCCTTTCCCAGACTTGCTTTTACTTGCAGATCTTGGAATCTCTCATACCGTCTAACAACAGCTCTGCCCTTGGTCAATGTAGTTGTTTACATTCCCATTCTCATAAAAAGCAAAAACATCACAATGAAGCCCTTTAACTCCTATTTGTTAGCATTACAACCAACCTAATATAATTCTAACATAATCTTCGCTCCCACAATCTCAGACCAGTTGATAACTCTTAAATTTCACTTGCTTATTCTCATAAACTTTCTTCCTTGGTAGAAAAACAAGTATATCTAACTATGATCCTTCCTTGTCAACTTCCTCTGCTTTCAAGTTTTCATGGCAAATCAGTTTCCTCCCACCTATGTTGCTTAGACTCCTCATTTAGCATAAGTAGTGTTAGGCTGTCATGACAACGGTATGTGTGTGCTATCCTTTTCATAGAAGAGGATCCTTTATATCATTTAAATTGAGGAGAAAAACCTCCAAAAATACATCTAATATTGAAAATACATGAACTAAATTATTTTTTAAGTTTGCAAGATGTATAAATGCACCCATCTCTAATTTTTTCCCTTTTCGGCCGTATCCCTCTATCATAGGGGGGGAGGGGTGAAAGAAAGGATATGAATATAAAATTTGTATGGAATATCAAACATCCATACCCATGTCCAAGCAATATAGCAGCTCCCATGATCCTAATTTGATATCCTCTCATCAACAGTGGTTCCTTATACTTGTGGCAATACACTTAAGTTCTTCAAAATTGGAATCAACCTCCTTGGTCATCTAGCAGATTGTGAAACCATTAATTGGTATGTGTGATACCCTCAATTCCACATCCGTTGGGTAGAGAAAAGGAGACCAATTTATAAGTTAAGAGACCCACTTCAAGAGGCCTTTTGGGTGTAAACCCAATAGCAAAACCGTGCAAGCTTGGCCCAATATAGACAATATCATGCCAAAGTAGAGCGGGTGGTTACAATATGGAACCTTTAAAGTTTAAACTTCAAATAACTTCCCTCCGTGCCTGCGAGAGCTAGTATCCCGCCTTTCATAGAGTGCATGTGCCCCAGTATTCACTTATTTTTTTCTTTTTTTAGTTCCCATAATCTAGAAGATTATAGTAGTAGTCTCATTAATATTTTTTGCTGCATATTATTTGATAAATTTGGCTCTAAAACATTATATGAATCCAACATATCTATCCAAACATCAAATCAAATGTTTAGCTTAGAATAATCTAGTCTGCATCTGGGAAAAACATATTAAATGGTCTGCTTTCCTAACACATAAAACGTGCTTCGTGTAGGCATGAACTGCAATATCACCTCTGATACTAGGATGTCTTCCTCAGACACATCAAAGACTATTGAAATGCGACTCTAATCGTCTACTGATCGGGAAAGGTGAAACATTGATTCATAACTTTCTTTAAGTATTTGTGCGACTCAACAAAATGGACAACGAACTTAGCTTTGTTCTGGTCAAACAGTGTAAAATAAGTAATTCACGGAGGGGTAAAGAACAGCTGTCTTTTGTCAAAAAGATAGGAGTGGGGTACGAGAGAGTTCAAATGAATCAAACTAACATTCCTAACCTCCCAAAGCCTCTTATCCACAATTAAGCTAGGAATTAGCTTCAAGAGCTTTAAGATGGATTTTAGAAAATTGTATATAGCACAGAAGGAAAATTAAGAATGTAAAAATGAATAAGATGTTAGCATAAAACCATAAACAATATAGTTCATGAATGTTTCCTTGGAAAGCAATGAATGCTTACAGCAGTGTCCATTCTGCTTGGGGTTGCTTCTACTACTTGTTTTAAGTATTTCACGAGGAAGCTAACACACCAGCTTCCTCAAAAAGTATTTTGAGCACAAGACACTTTAGGGAAACTATCCAAATGAGTTCAAAAGCTGCTTTTGGTTATTCAAAGGCCATGTCAAACAACTAAAATCTTATATGTTCCATATGAATCCGCATCAAAAAGTGCAATAAATGTTAATTAAGTCAAGAAAAGATCAGTTCGGTGAATGTAACCACAATGCTTATCTTAACAAGTAAGAAAAAATCATTTAACCCGCATATCTTTGTTTATCTTTAGCTACATGTCGAAGACTGAAGAAAACTAGAGATTAAAAAAACATTTGCACGAATAAACACCAGAATTTGATAAATAGATCTCAGGGGCGTCTACCAATGTAGATCGGAAGAGCACACGTCTAGAGCAGTGTACTTTTTGGTGGCACTCTCCTTGAGCATCGACTCAAATGCCCGCGTCACAAACCCACCTGCCGCACCCCCAGCCATCGATCTCTCCCTTCCTTCGGTATGCAATCGAATTACCTGCCAATATTTGTCAGAGATGACTAACTACATGAAAATCAGATTAGATCAGACCCGGAAATATAAATGGTTAGATTCAAGATCTTGGTTTCTGAATTAACTATTTGCCGAAGCAAATTACCTGTTTTTCTCTTCAAACGGTGCGAAAAACTTTTCGCCAAATAGAAGTCAAGAGATCTGGCCTAGAAACAAAAATCGAGGGAGAGTGAGCACTTGCAGATTTTCTGCAGTGACAACGCCTATACGCTCAGACGGGGAATGTGGAATAGAAGCAACGAAACCCAGAGTGTCGTGTTAGTTGATACAGGCGACTTTGGCACGGACCGGGAAGAGTTGTGTTTTTAACTAGTATATGACGCTTTTAATTTTTATTTATTTTATATATATATATATATATATATAATAATAATATATGGGATCGTGCCGCTTTTAATTTTTATTTTATATATAAACAAAATAGGGTCCGTTTGGCATCCGTTATAAGTAAATCTGTTATAATTTAGAGTAATTGGGGGCATGATTACTCCATTGAGAAGTGAGAAAATTGTCAAAGACTTTTTTCAATTGGAGGGGCGCGCGTCAGCTTCCTTGCACCAAGTCTCTGGCACCTTTGCAAATGTGAAAGACTTTTTTGAATGGGAGGGGCCGCACGTCGGCTTTCACGTCTTGTTTTTGTTAGACAAATAATGGTCTATTATAAACAAGAGTGTTATGACTAGAATCAAAAGGTCTTAGATATGTTTGACTGGAATCAAACAAGAGTGTGATGACCCTTTGTCGGGATTACCGGGTTTGAATCCCCACAATCCTCCTCCCCCTCCTCCTTGTACAAAAAAATAATAATAATATAATAATATATTATTTATAGATATATTTGATTTAGCTTATTATTATCACTGTATTTTTCAATTTTTAATGACAATTACCAATTCAGATTTCATTTTATCTAGAAAAATCTCTTTTTTCATCGACATTTTCGTTCTTTCCAATGATAGAACTCATTCTATCTAAGAAGTTTATCAAATCTCTCTAGCTCTACATTTTAAAATTTACATTCCTTATCTTGAACAATTTATTTTCTATCGATTTTCTTAATTTATTTTAATTTATTTCATACCATCAGATTGCCTTCTCAGATTCGTTCCAATATTCGCCAATATTCATGAAACTAGACGGTCATCGAACCGGAAAAACTAAATGTTAGGTCATTAGACCGATTTTAATTAAATAATTGAAAAAACTTAATCTAAATATATATATATATATGTTAAAAGACGGTTATATGGCATAATTGATTAATTGTCTCGCACAATTGCACAATCTTTCCCGCTTATGCCATGTCTGATGTCATCGCCTATGCCAGCATTCTAAATTCTATTCTACTTCCTATGTAACAATTCCACAAATCCCTCAAAATAAATCTTAGCTAACTCTTCCTAGGTTTTCCTACAGACATCTTGCTATTTCAGCATTCTAATTCTATTCTTCTTCTTCTATAACAATTCCTCAAATCTCTCAGCATCTTTCTATTTTGAATCCCCATTTTTTTTTTTTGGAGGGGGTGGGTAATTGATTTTCAATTGTGACAAAAATAAATTGTGATGTTAATGACATAGGTTTGGTGAAAGACTTTAGGCCAAGGTTCAACCGACGATAACGGTTAATACGAGGAGATATGACTGCGGTTTTGCGGGTAAACGGATAGTGTGAAGGCTACAGATTGAGCTTTGAAAATCCGATCAAAAACGATAGAATTCCGGCGATGATTCAAGCAGTGGCAGCGTTTCAAAATGTTAGTGCGTAGGTGGTGGTGATTTAGCTTGTGTTTCAGATTCACTTCTGCTCCTCTTCTATTTTCTTTATTTTGTTGATTTTGGAATCAAATCTTCTACTAAAGCCTGTATCTGTTAGCAAATGAACTTTTTAAGTGTTAATAATTTATTTGTTGCAAATATTTTATCTTTACATTAACTGATTCTATAAGTGAAGAAATTGTATATCCCCATCTTTCATATGTTGTTTTTATGTGATTCTGACAATAGTTTTGGCTACTTTATACAAAGAAGAATGATTGCTGCAATTATTAATGATTGCAAGTTGATATGTCAGTTTGAGTTTCAAGGGACTTCATAGTCCCTGCATATGGCTGCATTTTGAGTTCTTTTTACTATTTCCTGCTCTGATTTCATCACTTCTTATAATATGCTTCAATTTCTTATAATATGGGAAATATGGATATGGATTTCATATGTTCTGTATGGAATTGAGTTAACTGAATTTCTTTGAAGCCATTGAAGATTTTAGAAGTTTCTCAACTACATAAGATTTATCATGCCAATTTTTTTGACTCAATAATAATTAGTCTTTCTGATTTGTGGATTTTGATAATAAAAAGTTATTCCAACTTATGCAGCTGTTCTTTCCGTAAGTGTGTGTGATATTATTGAAATAGATGATCTGTCAGTTATTCAAATTGGAAAAAAAAAAAAAATCCGTGGTGAGATGTAATAATGGAGTTGTAACATTCGTCTCTGACTTCTTATTTCTTTCCAGTTTTGATGTCTGGTTGATAGAGTAGATTTTTCTTGGGAAGATTCATATTTTGGAATTCTTTGTCTCTCTTCAGACGTATGAAACTTTTTGATATCAATCTAAAATTCCTGAATTCCAAAATGCCCCGGAATTATGTTCAAGGTCATTTGATTTGAGAAGTAATCTTTCAATTTGTTCACTCACTCAAAATGTGTTGGTTCTGTTATAGTTGATACATATTGGTATCTCGCAAGGATGGGATGCAAAACTTGAGAATGGTTATGACAATCACGTACTGAGGTATAACTTGCCACTAGGTACTGGATTATGAGAAAACCATTTACCTTATTCACTGCCTATTAGTTTGGTTACGCCAGACCCTCAAGCATCTAACACAATGAAACTGAATCTATACTAGCGGGTATTGGATTATGAGAAAACCATTTACCTTATTCACTGCCTATTAGTTTGGTTAGGCCAGAACCTCAAGCATCTAACACAATGAAACTGAATCTATACTAGCGGGTATTGGATTATGAGAAAACCATTTATCTTATTCACTGCCTATTAGTTTGTTTATACTGCACTTTGGGCAGTTTTTACATAAAATAATATACATAATTTTTTTATTATTATTATATGTAATAAAAAATACCCTATTTAAATGGGTTGAGCTAACGAATGTGGCTTGGGATTGAGTACAGTAAAGAATTCCATTAATTTAGGGAATTCTGAAGTATGGAGGCATGGATTTCTTAAGTTACTCTCCACTGCGTTTAGTTAGATGCTATATGTGATGAAGTCGAAGTTTAGTTACTTGCTATTATTGGTTTTGGAGCACAACTCCTTAGCAAGAATCTTTTGGCCCAGAAAGGTGAGGATAGAATGAGTTTAGAATTACTAAAATTGGTATGTTTATTTGGAGATTAGGGCATTCTTGATTATCCTTCATCATTTATCAAATTATGTTTATCGGATGTAACATATACTATTTACTTTGTTAAGTTAATATGTTTATATTCCATGCGGTTTTTTTCATTGTTCCTTTATCGAGTTATTATATTCAATTGAATTGTACATTTTTTTAATGATTATTTGTGTTAAATATTTTTACTCCATTTGAATAGAATCCTGCAACGTACAAGTGAAAATCTAGTTTCTACAATAGAGGTGTTAAATCATGCTATATTAGTTACAAATTAAAAATAAAGTTATAGATAATCGATGTGTTAGTAAATGTACTAAAAGAATATTTTTAGCTTCAAGTTAAATTTGTTATTAAAAAATTAACAACAATAGTGTCATCTTTCACTTACTTTTTCATTTATTCATATTCGTATATAGTATTATTTATAGTGATTTGAACATACTACCGTAGTTAGGTATTCACGTTTTGGACAGAAGATCTCGGGATCAAATCACACATACCCCTCCCCTATTATCCCTCCCCTCCCATCCCATATTTCCCTCTTGTATTAAAAAATATATATAGTACTATTTATATGGAAATTGTTGACTGGACTTATTGGGAAATAAAATATAAAATTGACCAATAAGATTTTGTTTCTAATTAAACTTAACAACTTTAAAGTGTCAATTTCTTCTTCTCTAGAGCTTTATAAAAAGGGAAGTAAAATTTATTGGAGAGTGTGTGGTTATAATGTAAAGAAAGATTATTGAAAATTGTGAAAATTTGTTTTTTTGTGAAGAATATGTCGTTGATATTAATTAGATAAATGTTTTGGTTTTCATAAAGCTCCCTAGAACAAGTTCCTAGCATCTCCAATGTATTAGTAATGGATAGCTAAATTTAACAAACGAGATAAATGAGTGAATTCTTCCTTACATGAAATTGGGCAAATAAAAAAAATCGTCTTATGCATATAATAATCAAATAAAGAAAAGATAGATATATAGTTTTTTATCTTTCTCTATTTATCGAAAATCCCATTTTCTAAGAAGTTTTGTTGCATTCTAACGAATCTTTTGATAATCGATAACAAGATCTTTTTTTGTTTAAAATTTGAAGATAAGAATAAAAGACAAATAAATGAAAAAAATAATAAAATTAATTATCATACATGTCTTTCATGGAGAAAGACGAATAAGAATAAGTCCATTTGCTTAGTTCTACATTCCTTGAATTTATTCTATAGTCTTTTTTTTTTTTTTTTTGGAAAGGGAAATTCATTAACATTTCAAATCATTCTTAATAACACTTACAATGAAGTCAAGGTGGTCCTTCCACACTCGAGAGACACACTTCTGGGAGCTATATCTAGCCAGCGCGTGAGCAACAATATTAGCATTTCTACTGATAAAACGACGTGTAGGAAGAGAAACCTTGGAAATGAGAGAGTTGATTTTGTAGATAGTAACTCCTTCCTCATTATTCTCATTTGGTTGTTGAAATGCCTCAACTACTCTTTTGATTCAATGGTTTCAATTTGAAATCCATCTTCGATAACCGTTTGCAGGCCAACGAGGATTGACCAGCATTTACCAGCAAAATGGCTAATCTTACCTTAAAAACTTCGTGTAATGCCCAAAATAAAGTTACCTTTCTCATCACGCACGGCTGTATCCACAGCAAAATAGTTTGCTTTGTCGTTAACTATCGCGTCAACTTTAACATTAAGGAGTCCGGCCTTTGGTTTACCAACAATTTGAAATTTAGTTAATTAATAATAATTACAATTCTTTATTATAATTATTATAAGATAATTAGAAATTATTTTTAAAAAATAATAGCAGTAGAAATAGTAAATCGAGGTACTTTTTTATTTATGACAACTTTCAATTTCCATGTCATGTAACAATCATTTAAAATCAATGTTTTACTTATATGACATGCTAAATTTAACATCTCCAATGTGAATGCTCTTAGAGCATCCACATTGGCAGTGTTAATGTCACGCTCCCGCTATATTACCCAATATTCTTAAATTACTTATATCAATTAATAAATTCGATCGCGGAAGCTTTGATTCAAATAGAGGAGACGGGATGTACAAAACGAACAAATTGTTCTTTTCTTAGATGGTTTAACATTCTATAAGGTAAATTACTTAAACTAACAAGTTGTTTAATTTTAAAGAATCATTACAAATAGGTTTTCAATAAAATGTAAAGAACACAACGGGTTATGATAATAAGTATATTTCATGGATTAACTCAGCCGAGACAAACCATTGGAAAGTCTTTACATTGACACTTAGATTTCCAAAGAGTTAGAGTTACATCTTCATCTTGTCTTACATCATTTAAGCTACAAATTTTTTTACATTAATATATGTATATGTATATAATTCATTCATCTATGTTTGTACATATTACTATGCATCCATATATTCATCTTTAGTTAGTCTCATTTCTCTTCTTTATTTTGCTACTTTAAGAGAGGGAAGTCCATCACCAATCCATCACTTACAAATGTAGGCATACTTAAGTAGGTTTCCAATCAATACAAAGTTATAACTTTATCATAAGCCATATATATCTGTAGAGACGTGGGCATACTTATTAACACAAAAGGTATGAAACTCATAAATTGTTCTTAGCTATAAAGTGCACTCTCATAGTGGCTTCAAATATAAGTTCTCACTACATGCAAAACTCTACTATTGTTCGTGGACATGCTCCAACACATGGCTTGTTTCTCAAATATCATGCATTCAATCATCTACAAAATGGTAGAAAGAAGGAGTGAGTACAAAGTACTCAGTGAGTAACAAGATCGAGTAACAAAATCATTTGATTCATCTTTCACTTAAGAAATTCCTTTTCAATCACAAGTTCAAAGAAATCATGGAATGCACAAAATGTTTGGATGCACAAGAGGGCCCCATCACTGGTTAAACTACCACCTGTTGCGTGTATAAGATTCATATAATTCGATGTCGATACAATCATAGCCATGTATATTCAAGTGAATCCAAATTCAAATCCCGGTTGACCCCTACCGGAATTTCAAACAAAATGCAATACAAATACCATAATAATCATCACCCATCTTAGTATCATTAGATGGCTCCTGGTATAGAACAAAACAAAGTAAAGCAAATATAAGACGGGTAAAGCATTAACTAGTGATACAAATGCAATCAATCAATTATTCTCTTCACGATAACAATACATCGAAATCTATGTTCATCTCATGAATTTCAATCAAAGTCCATGTTTATGCTATTAAAACTTTATGAATGCAAAAAGGGAATCAAAACATTAGTTACTCACCTAATTAACTTTATTCTTCCAAAGATTCCTTGGATTATGCCAAGTGAAAAGTGTCCTCAAAACCTTAATAATCCTCAATCAAAGTTATTCTTCAAGTTGAAATCTTCCTATATATGAAGACGGACATTTTTCAAGTGACAAATAAGCGTTTTGGTGTCAAGCCCCGCTATATTATTCAATATAATTGAATTACTTATATCAGTTATTAAATTCTATAGCGGGAGCTTTCATATGAATAGCGTGGACAAGACTTACAAAACGAATAAGTTGTTCTAATAGACAAAAGATACTAAACTCATGAATTGTTCTTAGTTATCTTTCTAAGTCTTTACATTGAAAGATAAGCTTACAAAAGTTACTCATTTATCTTATTTTACATATCACAAGTCACAAATACATATATATATATATATATATATGTATATCTATAGAGAGGTGGCATAATATATTTATAATCAAAGCACATTCTTGTTGTTCCAAAGATCAGTTCTCTCTACATGCACAACTCTACTCTCGTTCGCGGTCATGCTCCAACTTGTAGATTGCTTCTCCAAATATCGTGTTTTGGTTCACCTACAGGATTGTAGAAAAAGAGAGTGAGTACAAAATAATCAGTGAGTAATAAAATATTTTGATTCACCTTTCGTGTAGAAACTTCTTTTCAATCACAAGTTCAAGAAATCATGTAATTGTACAAATCTTTTAGATGCACAAAATGACTCTATCACTAGTTAAACTACTACCCGTGGTATACACAACATTTATATAAATTTATTTAAGTAGATCCACAATCAAATTCTGATTGACCCCTAACGGAATTTCTACATAGACCACAAAGAAACCACAAAGACAAACCACCATGCTGTTTATCACCCACCTCGGTATCATTAGCCAGCTCATAGCACGGGAAAATACCGCATAGCATACCACGTAACAAAACAAAATAGGTAGAGCACTAACTAGATATTCAAATGCAAGGAATTAATTTATTTGCATAATGACGATACATCAAATTTCATGTTTATCTCATGAAAACTTTATGAATAAAGGAAAGGGAATCAATGTATTAGTTACTCACCTCCTGATTATCCAAAGATTCTTTGAATAATTCTAAGAGGAAAAGTACCTCTAAAGCCTTGATATTTCTCAATCTAAGTTGTTTATATAAGTTGGAATCTTTCTATATATGGAAATGAGTATTTCTCAAGTGTAAAACTAGGTGTTTGGTGAGCTTTAGAGTGTTTTTCCTCTTCACAATATGGTTGGGCGAATTTAGCTATTTTTGGGATAGAAAGATGATAGGTGGAGAAACTTGGTGAATTTTCTAACATTTGGCCTATTTATAGTTGATAAAATTTAGTTGTTTTTAATTCACATTTGAGTTCCACCAATCACAGCGTGACACATAGCGTAATTGGTACCGTATACTTAAGGAGGCAACATGGCCAAACACGGTCCACTTGTTTATTGCTCAGAAAATTCTTATAATTTGTGTTGTTTTATAATTAAGTCAATGTATTTTGATTCATGTTACTTAAGAACTACATTCTTACTTTGAGTGTCATTTGAGTGACAAACTTGTAATCTTGCAATGCAATTCAAGTAATTATTCAATTATTGTCAAAATAACGATTACGTTGCTTAATTTATTTTTAGGTTTTTGTGGGATGTTACATTTGGTAGGTTTTTCATAGTGTTCTTTTAACCTCCTCATTTATGGACGAATTTCTTTTATATTTATATATATATGAAGAGCTTGAGATTCACCAATAAGAAGAAAGACAATTGGCCTTTTTAGAGATAGATATGGAGAGAGAGAGAGAGAGGAGATATGATGTTTTATGATCTTCACATTCAATTCCCCTATTTATAGTTATCCGGATTTAGCTGTTTTTAATTCACGTTTGAATTCCACCAATCGGAGCAAGATAAGTGGTACAATTTAGCACTGTATGCTTAAAGAAGCGACGTGACCAAATATGGTTCACTTATTTATTGCTCAATAAATCCTTACACTTTGTATTATCTTGTAATTAAGTTACTGTACTTTGATTTATGTTACTCGAGATCTTTTTACTTAGAGTTTGTTTGATGCTCTTTATTTGTCAAAATATGGAAAATTTATAATGAGGAGATAGATAAAATGTGTATTGGAAATCTAAAAAAGTTTAAAATATGTGGTTGTAATTGAATAATTATCAAATCAGTGGTAAGTAAAATTATAAATTGGTAAAATAAAGAACATCAAACAAGCTCTTAATGTGGTTTTTCAATTAGGTAGTTATACTTCGAGTTATACTAACCAATTACCACATTCTTGTTTTTAGGCATCACTCGAATAACAATCCTTGAATTTTGTGGCAACTCAAGTGGTTATTCAATTATCGTCAAAATGACGATCACGTTGTCAATAACCACATTCTTAATTCTTAGAATTCATTTGAGTAATAATCTTGAATCCTTATAGTTGATGCAATTCAAGTAGTTTCTTGATCATTATCAAATTAACGATCACATTGCTTAATTTGTTTTGGATATTTTGCAGGTGTCATAGTTAAACTAGGTTGCTAAAAGCATCCACAATGAAGGTGTTAAAATCAAGGTTTAGTGGCTTATGTTAGTTAACAACTAAAAAATATAACTACAATAGATGTGTTAACAAAATTATTAAAGGGGTATTTTAAGCACTAAGTTGATTTTATTTGTTAAAATTAACAACTATTTTAACAACTAAGTGCGTAACTCTTTCATTTACTTATTACAGTTATTGTTGACCATTGAATTTGAGGAAATAAACTATAAAAACTAACCAATAACTTTTATTTGTAATTGGATTTAACACTTCAATTTTGGGTCTTCAATGTATTAATAATTGATAACTATATTTAAAATGTCTACGTGTCATTTAACAACCACTTAACAACTCAAAAAAATATCTAAATTAGAGGTGTTAAGGAAGTTTTTAAATAATCTTTTTTTTGGTTACATTTAACGGCAGTTTTGATATTGTAGTATTCCATACTCTAGTCTTAGATCACACATTACTTGCACAATGTATGGGTATGTATGCATATGCTATTCCGCATTTAATAAATTTATCATGATTTCATCAGACAGTGTGTGACTTTATCTTTAATTAGTGGATGTATACTGCAAGATTAGTTGTACTTATAATCACACTAGATCCCACACTTTGCTAATTTTGGTCTTGTGTGCGTTAAGAAGTTATCCTACAAAACCAATATTAGTCCCTGTTAGTTTCTTTTATTTTATAAATATATTGGTTCTTTTACAGAAACCATATGGGGCCGTTCTATTTGCGTTTCTGTTTCTTGTTGTCATTCTTAAAAACGTTTTCTATTTTTTGATTTCATTCTCTGTTTTCTGATTTGTTGAAAACGCGTTCTATTTGTCTGGTCTGGAATTTGATTTTGAGAATAGAAAACTGGAAAACACGTCATGTTTGACATTTTCCGAAAAGCAATTTTTACACAAATTATACCATAAAAATGCAATTCCACATCTATGCCCGTAATAATATGTAACAAATTGCTTATGTTACATCCTATTTCTATTTTAAACAAGTCGAACAAAATATCACTATCTCGTTATATATCAAGTACAAATAAGCCGTTAGTTCCAAACCTTATTAATAGATATATACCAGATATATGATAATTAATTCTGTTTACAAACATCTAAAAAATATAATTAGAAGTTTTATCTCACAACTGAGGCATATAAATAGCATTAATTCCACTTAATTAAAATAGTCACACTTAGAGTTTAACAAAGTTAAAATACAAAGTCATAATGTCCTTGTTGATAAATACTAAATCCAATAATGCAAATTGAAGATGCTTGAACAAATAACAAATGGATGCTTTCTTGAATATATTTTGAGTTGGCCGATGACCTTATCCAAGAGTTTCAATTCATCATAGTCCCCATGACTGGGCACTAAGCACTCTCTCTTTTCATCATCTTTGGCAAACTCTCCTCTAGACAAATCACACTGATACATTTAAAAGTACACCAGCAGCTGATAAGCAAACCCACAGAAGGAAAAAGGTCAACACAATGTAATAACAAAAACAATATGATTGTCTAAGAATGATGGACTAAGAAGTAGAAAATGCCGTTTTAAAAAAAAAAAAAAGAAAAAAGAAAAAAAGAAGAAGTAGAAAATGCATACTTGTAATGTATGCCAATTGCAAAAATCAATTCAGATGGGCTAAAACCATTAATCCAACAAGGGCATCACCACCAATATTTTATCAGCTACTTCATTAGGAAATACTATCCAATGACCATTAAATGGAGTCTTATTATAATCAATGGTTTGATTCCTAATCAAGATTTTCTTTTGTAACCTAATCAAGCATTTTAGAACAATACAATGCATTAGTCCATAAAAACCCCAACCAAATCACTTAAAATACTACTCTACACCTTCAACCAATTCAAATCACTTACAATACTACTCTACATCTTCTGCCATTTCTCAGATCAGATCTGATATCTTATATAATCTATCAAAAAATATTATTATATCATATATGTAGATGCAAAGAGTGAATCATATCAGATCTATGTGTCACTAGGAAAAAGAGTAGATTATATAAGAAATCAAATTCTATCAAAACATAAAAGAGTAGCGTTATATTTAGATGCAAAAATAATAACTCCCTAAAGTAAAAGTTTAGAAGAAAATCCTTTTCCAGGAAAAGGAAAACTCTTGTAAATTGTAAACCAATCCATCTGCATGCTTTCATAGATTAATATGACTGGAATGTGATGAGAATGAAGCAAAAAACAAACAAAAACGATCCTTCTACGCCATCTTGCCTTGCCCCCCACCAAAACCGGCAGTGGAATTGTAATTGTGCCACAGTTACATAACAAAGCTGCCACACCAGTGTCACAAAACTCACTATAATTTTGGTGCCGCATCATACCTGAAAACAAATGCATATCCAGAAAGTAATGACAAGAAAATACACGATATTATGGAATAGAATCAACAACATATTTTTAATTAATTCCTTATTTGCTCAATTCCTCCAATGAGACATACATTTTTACACTTCAATTTTGTTCTGTTGGAATGATAGATTTTCGAAGCTCGTCTCCGGAGTAGTGGCTCTAACCGGAAAGAGGGAAGGCTGCTCTGCCACTTCTTTGCTTCATAACATCAATCACAGATTATGTGGTTTTTCAGTGCACAAGGATGGAAAAAATGGTCATTTTAATTAATAAACACCCTATTTCATGGGAGTTTGAATTGATGATAAACAAGAAATTAGTTACGTGCCGTTCATATCTGCCTCGACAATACATTTGATGGTCCACAAAATCAAAAGTTATTCCTTATCAACCTTTGGTTCCTTCCTAGAATTTCAACTCATTTTCTAAAGAACTAACCTGGAGGACTGTGTAATCGCCGGTTACTGATGGAAGACTGCTGTTGACGCCTGAATCTGCCTGAGCTAATCCACCGACTGCCGATTTCAACCACAGTTTGCGAAAAAACCTAAAAAAAGAAAAAGGAGAGCGCAATTCAGATTTAAGGTAGAACCCAAACTTGGGAATTAGGGCAAAGGTAACTATGGCAAACAAAACCTTACCTGCGGCACTTAGCATGGTCAAAACCTTCGATTGGCGAGGGCGGCGTGAAGGAGTTGTGGATTGGGGGGGAGAGACAAACCCTACTTGTGGATTGGGGGGGAGAGACAAACCCTAGGAAGGTTTTCAGAGTGAGAGAGCGAGCGAGCGAGAGAGAGAGAGAGAGAGAGAGAGAGAGAGAGAGAGCGACCCAGAGAGGGGATTAACGCGTTCACACTGAGAATGGGTTTTCTGGGTTTTGGCCTGGGCTCCGCGTTTTGGCTTGAGAATGGTGAGAACGAATTTTTTCCGTTCTCTATTTCCTTCAGTAATTGGCCAGAACATTTTCACGAAGACGTTTTTGAAAATGACCAACAGAACGCGTTTTCCTCCTTTTTACAGAATGAAAATAGAAAACACTCTGAAAACGCCAAACAGAACGGCACCTAAATGTTTCTTTAGGACCAATGGTATGATGTTACGTCCCTCCAAGATGGGGGAAATTTTGGCTAATTTACTATTGTTGTCATTTACTCAGTTTCTCATATGAGACCCCCACCATGTTTTATTTGCTTCCAATGTCTTAAATCTTTACTAACTATTATAGTTAAGTCAACCTTTTTTTTTAATTGCCACTTAGCCTTATAATATCAAAGTAATTATCACACACTATTTTCACCAACAGTTTGTATATGAAATTTCATTATATAAAAAGGCCTTAAATATTTTAAATTCAGTAAAATAATTATAAAAATCATCAAAGGGATAATATGTATTCTTATTTTCAAGTAGATTAATAATTTATTTTATAGAAAATGTGATTAATGAAAAAATTGTTAACTATAGAAATTTGAAATAAAAATGGATTAAAAAGAAGAGGTAGTGCATATAAAAACAATAAAAATGAAATATAAGGATATGTAGTACAATATTTAGAGCATCTCTAATGCAAAGGGTGAAGGTGAATGTCATAGAGGAGAGAGATAGTAAGGAGATAATTATTTAAATTGAATGTGTTGGTAGAAAGTGGTGTAGGAAAAAAAGCTGAAAAAGTGAAAAAGATGAGAGAGATAAATAGAAATTCAAAAATAATCATAAAATAGTAGTGAAGAATGTGGAGATGAATGTGTGGTTTTGGACGTTGGGGTTGACATAAGAAAGGAAAATGAGGAAAATTTGGTGTAAATGAGTGAAAAGTAATTAAAAAAAGAAAATTAAAAGAAAATAGGAAACATGTGGGATTCACTAAATTTTATTGTGTCTTCCTTTTTCTTGATGACCTTCACCCAAACACCATGACCATTAGAGATACTCTTATGTGGTGTTATAAAGAGTTAATTATCAAATACTACTGGACTTTTCAAAAGTAATCTTATATGTCATTGTATTTTTAAATTTACTTTAAATACTATTGAATTTTTTGAAAAGTTGTCTCTGGCGCCACTATACTTTAAAACTTACTTCATATGCCATCAAACTTATAAAAAATTTATCCTATTAGTCACTCAATTAATTCTCAATTAAAAATTAATAAAGTAAAAATGTAGAAAATGAATTTTCCTATGTGAAGTTTCAATAATTAATATATGATAAAATCAAATGATAAGCTTTCAATTAAAAAAATAATCAATTTAAACAAATTCAATCAAAAACTAAGGCTTTGTTTTGTAACTATTTATAAATGAGTGGATTTATAAATTGATTTAAATTTCAAATTTTGTATAGGTGTCGAGATTTGATTGTGTCATGTGGAGGTAATGATTAAAATGATGTAAGAGTTTAAGTCAAATCAAATATATTGTTAAATATGATATTGCTATGTGTCTAAAAGTTGAAATTTAAATTATTGACAAATCCGAAATATTTATAAATAGTTACCAAACATAGGGTAAGTAATATTTTGATAAGTTAAATAGTAAATTGGATAATTTTTTATATAATGGCAGTTAAAATAACTTTTTAAAAGAATAGTGACAATTGAGATAAATTTTAAAGTATGATAGCATATAAAATCACTTTTAAAAAATTCAGTAACATTTAAGATAATTAACTCTATTATAAAAAATGGCCATATAAATATAGTTATTTTACTAATTTATAATTTTATCTACCACTAATTTAATATTTAATTTTAATAACTATTTAATTATAACCACATATTTCAAATCTTTTTTATATTCTCAGTTCTATGTTATAAATTCTCCATGACAAATGACAAATAAAGAGCGTCAAACAAGCTCACATTACGTAGCGCCGCAAACAAGCTCTAGGGTTTTAGTATTTACAGGCAAACGGGCTCTAGCGTTTCTCTGACACAGGCGCCACGAACAAGCTCTAAGGTTTTACCGTTTACCCAGAAATCAGATCCGCTAGGGCAGTCCTTTTCAATCTAAGACGACAAGCGGAAATGGTATGCTCATTCCGGCTTTCTATTTCTGTAGATTGCACATTTTTATGTGTTTGTGTTTTCATTCATTGTGCATATTCTTGTCGTTGAGGGTGAATTTTGTCTATCGGTTCTTAAAGTGTGGTTTCTGGTAATTTTATACGAGATTGTATTATACGCTTGCTATTCAGTTCAGCAATTCTTTTATATAATTAAGTTTTTTGTATTGTCAATTTGCAATTCGTTTTATGTATATTTATTTCGGTTGTAATATCAATTATCAAACCATGGGTAAGTGAAGTCTAGGAATACCGTGTTAAGGAGGCAAGTTAGAGTACGGATTCAATAAGCGTTTCTAGATTGAGGTTGTTTCTGGCTTTAGGCTCCATTTGTTGTGAATGGAAAGTAATATACGGTAAGGAGGAAAATGGATATAAACAGTTTATGGATGGACAACTTAGGTACTAATTATTGTAGTCTCCTTTTCCCCATACTAGTGGTGCATCGTGTGCACCATATCTGCGACTATTTTGAACACAGTTTCTTTAATTCACGTTATTTCAAAAGCAATTCATGGTTTAGAATTAGAAAATGAAATACTTTGTAGCTGTGATTGACATGTAATAAATGTAATAATTGATCATGAGATAAGATAGAGAATACAAACTTATTCATCTTGACAGTGTCAAGGTAAGTAAATTATTTTGTAAATTTGCCAACTCAAGCTGAGATAAACCGTCATGTGTCTGTAGATTCAAGGACTTGAGTCCATTGTTTTGCTACTTGAACAGAAAGCTTCCCCCGCATGCCATGAAAAATCAGTTAGGGATAAAAGATCTCTGAACGTGCCAAATTATCATTTTTGAGCAACTTTTATACATACAAGAGGAATCTATCTTGGGTGCATATGGATCTCTGGCAAACAAGTTGCATTTACAGCTTAACCTTAAAATCAATAAAAACGAAGGTCTATAGAAGGCGAGGTGTCCTTTCTTTCTTTCCTTTTCTTTTCTTTCTTTTTTCCTTTGTATTATTTATTTATTTATTTTTACAAGAATGTTGACTCACTGTTATAGCATCCATTTCATTTGCCGCTAATTGGAGGAACACATGGCATAGTGCTTAATGGAATAACAAACTAATTTACGAGTTTCCTAATATAAGGATGCATAGAAGTATTAGACAGAAGATCCATTAAGCACTTGAGATGGAATCAATATAAAATTTTATTTGTTTATGTTTTTGACGATGATTCATCATTCTATTCTCTGGATATTATAAGACAACAATTTTGAATAATATGACACACATTTCAAGATACACCTACAAATCTACCCATAAGAGCAGCAGATCTTGGAACAACGGCTTCAACAGTTAGATCTTGGATGAATCGCTATAACGGCCAATAGTATCAACTTATTTCCTATTTTAAAGGCTTTATCACATAGTTTAGATTGTTAGATAATCAAACTTATTCAAAGTCATTAAGAGCTTGTTTGATTCTCATTATGAGGTCAAATTATAATGGGAAATTATAATGAGTTGAAATGAGTGGTTGAGATTTAGCACTTGTTTGAACCTCTTTAAATTTTCTCTTTATAAATTCACATATCATGATTTGACTGTTGATTTGACAACTACTCAACAATCACCACACATTTCAAACTTCAATTAAATCTCCACCACTTATTTTCACTCATTATAAATTCCTTTATAAATTGAAAATTTAAAGAGCTTCAAACAAGTGCTTAGTGGCTGTTTGATTCTCATTATTCGATTTGAATTATAAAGAGAAATTATAATGAGGTGAAATGAGTTGTGTATATTTAATGGAAGTTTAAAATTTGTAGTTATAAATGAGCAGTTGTCAAATCAGTGGTAGGTGGTATTATAATGAGTTTTGATAAATAGAATCAAACAAAGCTCTTAATTGAAGTTTGAAATGTGTGATGATTGTTAAGCCGTTGTCAAATCAATAGTCAAATCGTTGGTAGGTGAAAGTATAATAGGAAAAATAATGAGTTTCAAACAAGCTCTAAATAATCAACTATCATAGATAAATGATTGTAAAATAAGGCAATAATAAAAGCATTTGAGAAAAGATTTGCAAATATTAGTAGGACCTGCCTACCGTAGAATAACATAAGAAAACACTAATAAAATGGTCATAAAAAGAGTTCGAGGATTGACCTGTCACTAAATTTTTTTTAAGCCCAGGAGTCGTAAAATAAATCAAGAAAACACTAAATTTTTTTACTATTTGCAATAAGAAGAAACCGGTACAATGAGACAATGACCACATTGTAAGTAGGTCACAACAGTGTTCACGCACAAGCTATAAGTATCTTGTGTCCTGAGGACTGACAAGAAAACTTTCAAGTGTCCTACACTTCAAATATATCCTTCAATGCTAATTTCTTAATAATTAATAAAATCACATTGGATTCTTTTTCAAATCAAAAAGTTAAGAAAAATCAAATTTGATTCAAAATTTCTATCAACATATAAAAATATAAATATTAAATTAAAATAAATGTTTCATGGAAAAAAGTAAAATAAGGAGTAAAAAAGAAAGAGATTGTTGGAAAAAGTTAAAATTCTCTTTAAATGTAAAAATACTGTTTATGATGTGGAGCATTTTCTTTCGAAATAAGATAAGAGGTGGCTGGAGTTGCTTTTCAGTCATAAACATAAGAACTGACTCATACAGGAAGTAAAGGTAATTTCAGTACACATATTTCATAAACATAAGAACTGATTCATACGGGAAGTAACGGTAATTTCAGTACACATATTTCTTTACGAAGTAAATGTACGGAACAACCACAAATAATTGATGGCACCAAAAAATCCTAGTTACCATACAATAAATAGTAATCAACTGAAAACAAAGAAAAGGGGTATAGCTCTACCTGCAATGTTTGATTTGCTTTTGGTACAATGCTCGGTTTTTGTTATGATAGTGGAGAATTGACTTCATTTACAAAGAGAGACGGAGGACGATCAATACATTTTTTTTCCACAAAAAACCAATTGAACAAAATACCCTAGATGATAAACTTGACATTTAATATGCCTAAATTGACACTGGTTGGAGTCAAAATTTAGGAGGATTTTGAGCGACTCCTGTAAGATTTGCTTGGGGAAAAAGAGTATGGGAACTGGTAGCAATTTGGATGTGGTTTTGTTTTAGCTCCATATAGTTCTTAACCTTATTGTTTTCGGTGGATGTTATAATGATGGTGGCATAAATTTCAGGCTTCTGCCAAGGCAAGGCAGCAGAAATCCTCTGCTACAGAAGATGAAGGCATGGATCCAACTGTAAGTCTCCCTTCCCCCTCTCGTAAATCCTTTTTGGGTGTGTATGGAGTTGTGAGTTTGGGACTCAGGTGTTTACATGGTGTAGTGGATTTTGTTAGAGAATTTTGTATTCCTTTTCCTTTTTTTTTTTTTTTTTTGGGGTTCTAATTATTATTTGGTTCTCTTAACTTTCTGTATTATTCTATGTGCAGCAATATTATGAAAATAGGTTAAGAACGCTTGAAGCTCAGAAGGCAGGTGGAAACAACCCCTACCCACACAAGTTTGTTACTACGCTGACCATTCCTGAATACGTTAAGAAATATGAAAGTTTAAATAGTGGTGATCATCTTGAGGGTGTTGAAGAAAGAATAGCTGGTACTAGATTACAAGTTTGGACTTATGCTACCTGTTATACACTCTGATTCCATTTGTTGATAAGGTTGATGTTTCTTCCTATAGGGCGAATTATAAACAAGCGGGCTTCATCCACAAAGCTATACTTTTATGACCTACATGGTGGCGGCTTCAAAGTTCAACTCATGGCTGATGCGAGGTAATTATATATAATGATATTCCGAGAGCAAGTTTTGGTAGCACTGAACATCTTCACTAAGAGCTTGTTGTCAGGAGTTTTATGAAAATTTTGATTTATGAAAGTTGATTTATTTGGGAGAATGTGTGGTGGAGATATAATGAAAGGTTATTTGGAAGTGTAGAATTTTTTTTGGTAGAAAAATGGTATAAAAGTTTATTTGGAAGAAGTCCTTTTTCATGGTAAAAATTCTGATATTGAGCGCTAATAATTCTTCACACTCAGAGCTTCATTTTGTGGTTCTGTCATTAGTGTTCCTGTGGTTTGATTATGTTTTAGGGTCAGATATAATGTCTTTTATTTAGTGCACAAGCCTCGATTTTATTGAATTATATAATGTTGATAAGTTTGAATTTGCAATGAACTTAAATGTATGGCACTTTCACTTATCATCTTCAATGTGTAGCATGTCTACTTATTGACTTCAATGTATGGCTGGTTTTCTATTCTTCGATGTGGTTTATTGGAACTCTTGTTGGATATGGGTGAAATCTTATTTTATTCCATTGCAAAAAATCTGCATATCAAATTTTTCTTTATATTGTTTCATGTAAAGAGTTAAATGGAGTACTGAATGACCATGCCTGGTTCATGAGACATACTTGATGTGTTCCACCGTGTATCAGTTGCTATATGTAAAAACTGGAGAGTCTCATTCTTTCCATAGTTCAATGTGTGACGATCTTGTTACCTTCTCTCATGATGACAAATTAATTGGCTGATATTTTACCAGGAAATCGGAGTTGGAAGAAGATGAATTTACTAAATTTCATTCCGCTGTAAAGCGAGGAGATATTGTGGGGATTATAGGGTTTCCAGGTTTGTGAGACTTTCTGTTTTGAATTGTGCTCGTGCTGAAGCTCAAAATTCATATTGATGCCATCATTGTTAAAGTCTTAGCATGCTTTACTGAAGCTCCTATCTTTTTATGCTTATTTTGCTCTTCCTGACATAATCTAACTTCATGCTTCTTTTGTGCTATGGGTTTGTAATGTATGCACATTCATATGCATGCGAGTTTATGGTTTGTTCTTGGCAACATTAGTGGTCTTCTCTTATCTGAGTTAAATGTCTTACATCCATTGATGATTTTTTCTGGTCTCTTGTCATGATTTTTTCTTCTTCTTTTGCCTTTTCTTTTCTTTTATTAGGAAAAAGTAAAAGGGGAGAGCTAAGTATTTTCCCGAGGACATTTATTGTGCTGTCTCACTGTCTGCACATGTTGCCCCGGCAAAAAGGTGTTTCTGGGTCAGATAGCGCTAAGGTAATGCTGCTTTTTTGTTTAGAATGCTGATATACGCCCCTCATCCTTTTGCTTTGTTACGCTTATTTATATAAACTTATACATGTGCAGAAAGCTGATGTTTGGGTCCCAGGAAGTGGCAGGAATCTTGATGCTTATATATTGAGAGACCAGGTACTTTGTAGCTCTCTACCGCCAACTTGAACAAATCCCCCCCCCCAAAAAAAAAAAAACAAACGGCATACTGGAGGGGGGGGGATGCATCAGTGTCTGTGTGTACGTCTTCTTTAGGATGGAAAAATGTGTTTTTCTTGCTAGGAAACAAGATACAGACAGCGTTATCTTGATTTGATGCTGAATATGGAGGTCCGAGAAATTTTCAAGACGCGGGCTAAAATTATTGCTTACATCAGAAGTTTTCTGGACAAACGTGACTTTTTGGAGGTAAGTAGTAAGTTCAGAGTTATGCTTGCACTTAAATGACTTCACATTACTTCCTACTATGTTAAGTGGGCTCAATAATTCTCTCATTTTCTGCCATCATCTCTATAAAGGTTGAAACGCCCATGATGAACATGATTGCTGGTGGAGCGGCAGCACGACCGTTCGTGACCCATCACAACGAGCTCAATATGAAGCTTTACATGCGAATTGCTCCTGAGCTTTATCTCAAGGAGCTAGTTGTTGGTGGGCTTGAGAGAGTGTATGAAATTGGAAAACAATTTAGAAATGAGGGAATTGACTTAACTCACAATCCCGAGTTCACAACTTGTGAGTTTTATATGGCGTTTGCTGACTACAATGATCTAATGGAACTAACTGAAGAAATGCTTAGTGGTAGGTACCTTATCTAGCTTTGGCACAAATTTTTGTCTTTCTGCTGTGATTGATCAACTCAATCCCTGAATGATCCTTTCAGCCAGAAAATTTTTAAACATATTTCTCTATGACAGGGATGGTCAAGGAACTTACAGGTGGATATAAAATTAAATATCATGCCAATGGTTCGGATAAAGACCCCATTGAGATTGACTTCACCCCTCCTTTCAGGTTGGGCTCTAGTCGTTTTGTGCTCAGCTTGCTTGATTATGATATTTTCTTTGAGACTTCATCTCATTTAACATCTGCAGGCGAATTGACATGATAGAGGAATTGGAGACGATGGCAAATCTAAGCATACCCAAGGATCTTTCCAGTGAGGAAACCAATAAATATCTGGCAGATGTATGTGCAAAGTTTGATATCAAATGCCCACCTCCCCAAACAACAGCTAGACTGTTGGACAAAGTAAGTTCTGTAAATTTTATTTTATTTTATTTATTTATTTATTTTTTTTTTGGGGGTGCAATAAGTAATCCGGTGAGGTGGTTGTTGAATGTGATGTTGAATCTAGCCTCTTCACTAATATGTCATTATTCACACCATGTTGTATTTATACAATTGTGTATACTAATTCAGTAGTTCAAATGTGCAATTCATCAATGAGCTGACCTGGATCCTCAATCCCTGTTATTGTTAGTCTATGTGGAATCTCATGGCAGATTTTTGGAAACATGGGATGGTGCTTAAAGTAGTTTTTTTTTTGCTATGGTTAGATTATATACCTCCTTGCGTTCTCTAAAAGTTATGAGTTGTAATAGAAAATAGATCTGACGTTAATTATTCTGTTCTCTATCCTTCTGCCTCTCGATTCATTCCTAACATACTCCTTGTTTCTTGTACAGCTTGTTGGGCACTTTCTTGAGGAGACGTGTATGAACCCTACTTTTATTATCAACCATCCTGAGATAATGTCTCCCTTGGCTAAATGGCATAGGTCAAAGCCAGGTTTAACTGAACGGTTTGAGTTGTTCATCAACAAGCACGAGGTATGTGATTGCATATTCTATATTATATTCTTCTTTCTTTTTTCCCCTAATTTAATGGCTTACACTTGCAATTTTTTGTTCTATATTCACAAACTAGCAGCTTTGCAATGCATATACTGAATTGAATGATCCCGTGGTGCAACGCCAGCGTTTTGTGGACCAACTCAAGGTATCATGACAAATAAATGTATCCTTATGGTTTCATCATCACTTTTCTCTGAACTATTTAACAATTAACGGTTTTCCACATTTGAGTTTGTGATGATATACTACATGTTTCGTGCTTGAATTCAGGATAGACAGTCGGGTGATGATGAAGCAATGGCTTTGGACGAAACATTCTGTACGGCCCTTGAGTACGGGTTGCCCCCAACTGGTGGTTGGGGATTGGGTATTGATCGATTTGCAATGTTATTGACAGACTCACAGAACATAAAGGTTTATATACTGAATTTCTCTAATAGTTGGATATGTTTACATTCTATTTTTGCATCTCTTGTAAATTCAGTTTGATGGCCTTTATTTGTTTTCTAGAATCATCACCTTGTATTTACGATAATTCATTCTAAACAGCCATTGTAATTTTGTGAACAGGAAGTTTTACTGTTTCCAGCCATGAAACTGCAGGATGAACCTTCAGCTAAGGACAGGTTTATCTTTACTTTATATTCTTGGAAAATCTTTTTGCTCGACAGTTTTTTTCCTGTTGTATACATAATAATGAACAACACAGTTAATGTACATCCAGAGCAAATTCCAAAGCTGTATGCTTTAATTGTATCTGAATTTAGAACCAAAGGCCTTCAGTTGCAACTACGTAGTGCTAATTTCAACCAAAAATTACATTCATCTCTAAACAGCAGGATAAGATAAAATCAGTTTGAGGAAAAAGTTAATCTCAACTGGCTGTGTAATTAGTTAATTTACCTTTACAATTTTCTCCATAACTTCATTGGTATCTTTTATCTTTGAGAGTTTATGGAAGGCTTTTTTAAGGTGACAGTGGTGTCGATTACGATATTGACATTGACATGAAAGACAAATTATGAAACTTCTCTGAAAAGTCACCTGAAGTAACTGCTAATGGCTCAAATTTTTGTACTCAGAAATAGATATGTTGAGAAGGTTATTGGCTAGATACATTATTTTGCTCCTCAGTTCTTGCAAAAGTACTGTTTTGGAGAAAGATATATTGGGAATGCTTGCAGCTTGTTTTTCTTCATTGTACTTGAAAATGTATCCCATTTACTGATCACGTAGCTTTTGCACCCTATTTGCAGCAATAAACAAACTCAGGATGGACCCCTTTCTGAAGGTATGCAATATATTATCCTTTGTAGCAGTTATTTATTTTTTTCCATGAATGCACAAGATTGCGAGAAGGCATTTTATTTTTACCCAGATTGTGGATTTTGCTATGTAATTAAATACGTCTTCATTCACGTTACGCGTTTTAAATCTGCAGAGCTCAAGAAGGCTACATTGTCTTGAGGTTGCTTAAGCCTGCTGTTGTACCTTTGACATCAAAGAGAACAAAGAGCATTAACATTTTGAATATCTGTTCAAGTGGATATCCCTTCTTCAGTCATACTTCACTTCATCAAGTCAATTTTTTAGAACTCCATGTATTTATGGATGTATGTGCCATGCACTAGAGTTTAGTGTGTATAACATTGGCTAATTACCGCCCTTTTTTTTTTCTGGTGCTCTGAATGTTTAGTCTATGTAAAAAGGTTGGATGGCCTGAAGATTTTTTGTAAATCATTTTTCTTTTATCGGGGATCTTATGGAATATATATTGGACGAAATAAGTTATTATTAATTGAAAAAGAGGGGGTGGGGTGGGGGCTAAATTTGTCATTTGATATCAATGTTCCATAGTAATTCAAATTTTCTTCTTTGTTCAGAGGAGGTTAAAACAAAGGTCTTACGTGTATGAAGCCATTAAACAAGCTGAAGCATGGAAGACCATGGGTATGGTAATCATGCGGTATTGCAATGCATAGGCACTTCGTCTATGGTTTGGATTTGTGATAGAAAATTGTATCACAAAATTAGAACCATTATGAAATAAAAAACCAATTTGTGTTTAGTGTCGTCAAAATATCAAACAATAATTTGATATCACATCTTCTGTTTGGTACTGAAATGGTGCTTAACTGTTTTCATTGGTATTATTATTATTATATAATAATATATCATGCTTAATCATTCCTAACAGCAACTATCTGAGACAAACACGGCAAAGACAAGCGCAAACTCCATTGTGAAATTTGCTTTTCAGAATTTTTGTTCCTTTTCATACTTTGATCTCTTTGGTTTGGACTGATAATGTAATATACCGACCGCTCCACGCTTGCTTGATAATGTAGTGGAAACCCACAAGTATCATAGTATTAAACTTAAGAGTGCGTTTGATTTTGAAGTATGAAAAATAGTTTTGAAAAAAAAAATTTCTTGTCAATTGAATTACTAGTAATTAAATTTCATAGAAAATAAATTGTAATGTATATGATTGGAAGTGAAATTCTCAGAAAAAAATATGAATTACCTATAAAACAAAAAACCTACACCTCACATAGGAAAATATTTTCCTTGTTTTCAAGAAAAATATCATTACGTGACTAAAAGATAGAAAATATTTTTCATTGAAAAAAATGTGTATCAAACACCATAAAAGTAAGTATTTAGGTGGAAACCCTATTTTTCATGGAAAATCTCTGCTGGGTGTGTTTGATTGCCATAATTTTTCATGGAAAATGCTAATTTTCCACTTAAATTCCCTGTTTGATTGAATTTTTTCCGTGGAAAATATTTTCCCACTTTTGGTCACTTGACCATATTTTCAAGGGAAATAAGGAAAATATTTTCCTGGGGGGAAGGGGAGACCTAAGTAATTCATTTTCCAGGGAATTGGAATTTCCTATTTCTTAAAATATTAGATTATTTTTTAACTTATAAAATATAAAAAATTGGAAAACATGTGCGTGCATTGAGAATTTCTCATTTTCTTTTTCTTTTTTCTTTTTTTTGAGGGAATTTATGTAACATGACATTTCTTGCCAATATTAGCGAATATAAGATCTTATAATCATTTCAAATTTTCCAATTATTATGGATCATTATTGAAGTTTATAACTTTATTTTATCTTTAAATTCATGCACAAATCACTCACTGAATTTCTTACAATTTTTTTTTAGTATAAGCTTCTACTTATTAAGATCGGAAGAGTGGGATATTTGTTAGCCTCAAAATTATTCATTGAATCGTGAGTGGTAAACCGTCAGACGAAACTGTAATCGTTAGAAAGCCTCATACCCTATCTTAATAACTATTTTCAAACGTTCTTATCATATCATCATTGTCCATTACAAAAATCATGCAGGACAAAAGATTGACATTAGTTATCCTTTTTGTTTTTATTCGTCGTTGTTTGATTTCATCTCAAATATATACATCTATTCAGCTCAAAATTAGAGTTCGTGTAGTTTTGATAAATAAAAAAATACAAGAAAAAAGTACAATATATATAAAACTTGATAATTTCTATAAAAAATAATGACAAATAATAAAATTTGATAAAAAAATATTATTTCCATGGAAAATAATATTTAGTAAACACCAAAAGATTAAAAACAATAACTATTTCTAGTGTGAAAAATTAAGTCAATCAAACACGTGTAATTGATATTTCACATGAAAATTAATTCTAGGGAATTCAATTACCTATAATTCATTTTTTTCATCCATTTTCCATGCTTCTAATGAAGCAGTACCTTAGTTTAATTTAGGTCTTACTCATTAGATTATCAAATTATGGCACGTTTGATTGTAATTTTTTTTCATTGAAAATGGCATTTTTCACATAAATTTCCTTAATCTAATCAAACACATCTTCATTTTTTATGGAAATCATTTTCCATTTTAGACCAAAAAGTAGATATTTTCCTTGAAATAAAGGACAATGAACTCCCATGGTGGAGATGGGAAAATATTTTTTTATGAAAACTAAATTCCAATTCCTTTTCCACCCTCCAATGAAACGCACCCTGACTAAACTTATTTAATTATTACTGTTCATATTGTTGTTCCTTTCACTTGGGTATTTGAAATAAATATAAAGACCAAAAAAAAAGATAAAGCCTGCTTAATTATATTAAATATAATTACAAAAAATAGTATTGCTAATTTATTCTGAATGGAACTCATCTGTTTAATCAGGAATCAAAGCAAACTCATTATATATGAAAATCGACATTTTTATCACTTATATCCGACGTTATCACCATATTAATATATGCTTGCAGCTTGCTTCTTTCTATTGATACAAGAATTCACAAGAGTCATTTTAGAAGTCAATAAGAAACATAGCCCTTGGTATTCGTCGTATTATCCCTGAATTTGCATTTTGATTATGTATATGTAATTGCTTCCTTATTGAGACGTCTTCCAACTACCCATGTTAATCTCGAACACTTCATTTAACACAATCTACAAAAATAGTAGCACAGGTGATTCTTGGAGAGGTCCAGTGAATAACATATATTTGATTCCAATTTTTTCTTTTTTATTTTTTTTTCTGGGCAAAAGAAAAACTTTGATGCACAAATAGTCGAGTCCAATCATGTAGTAAAGTTTTCTACCACGAGCACTCAATACGAAAGATGGCGGTATCATTTTAATTCAAAGTCTGACAATATATCATTTAAAACAAAAACATGCAACAATACGTGTCAAGACACAGACCGACAAATAGCCTAACAGAGCTGAATCCGTAAAACAAATGGGAACGGAACTCAACAAAGACAAAAGGAGTAGATAATGTCAAAAAGATTATATGGGTAATTAAAGTTTCACAAATGCAATATATGTTACTCACTGTTGGTCTGTTTCTACAAATTTCACCTTCCTTCACAAATGTTATTAGAAACCAAATGTGTTGATTAATTGAAGATTGAGAATAAAATTTTGAGTAAAAGATTTGGGGATTCAAATATAAAAAGGAGTAAAGTTGAAATATATTTAATTTAATAAAATTAAAATGTTCACGTGTTATAAAAAATTGTGATATGAATACAATCATTCATAGGACATTTATGACCATTTCAATATTTTTTTTGTATTTCCCTCTCTGAAAATAGACAAAATCACTATGTTTGGTTATCATTTTAAAATCAATTCCTTTTATCAATCAATTTAAATTTTAAAATTTAGATACATAGTAACACTATATTTAACTACATATTTGATGTGATGTGGACTATTATATTATTTTAATTATTACCTCCACACGACACAATTAAATATCAAAGCCTATACAAAATTTGAATTTTAAATCTATTTACAAACCTACATTTTTATAAATGGTTACCAAATGTCTATAAATTGTGCATTGGAGATGCTCTTAATTATTGAACATAAAAAAGAAAGTCTACTTTATTCGAATGTTGAGTGACTTGCAAGATCTAAGCAAAATTTGAAGATTAATTAAAGAGTGATGTTACATGTACAGATGAGTGTACAAATATGTTTAAATATATGAAATAAAACTATAATTTTATCTATGTATTATCTCTTCCTTTATTATACAACACAGGTGAAATTATAATTTCACACACTTTCTGTAAACACATTTATACAATTATCTGTAAAAGTTGATTAATCTTCAATTAAAATTAAATTAAATTAAAAAAAGGGAAAAATCTGTAACAGAAAATGGAAATGATCAAGAAGAAGGCTCACGCGTAGTGCGTACACGTGCATCCAAGCTGGTAATTGCAGTTGGCCTACAAACACGGATTTCCTCTTTAACGTGTCTTTTGGGTGTACCCTCTCAACTCTTTCTCAAGAAGAACCCACAAAAAATCTCAAGTTTGAAAAAATAGCAAAAAGGTAGAGAGAATCAACGTCTCTCGCCTTCACATTTCTAGTGCAATTTGTTCTTGAAAAAGAAGGAATATCTTTTTTCCTTCCGCCCCACCTTCTTTTACTTTCAGGCCATACGGTTCTGTTTTGCTTGCTTGTATGCATGAAGAATCAGTGAACAAAATATTCCCAAACCACTCTGTTTTAAACAAAATAAATAAATAAATAAAAAGACTGGCCCATTATTCCCTTTATTCACAGTTGGTTTTCCCTTCATTCATTTAGGTTTTTCTTGAATCAGTTGCACCGAGTTCAATGGCGGAGGTGCCCGTGGATTTTGAGTTGGAAATAATGGGAGAAAATGGAGATGGGAAAGACAGTATTGATGAATGCAAAGCTAAAGAAGGCGTTACGGGGATTGCGAAGACAAATTCCAGTTCCAGCTGTGCAGGTACTTAATATTTTCCCTTTCCTTTTCCTTTTTTATTTTTTGCTTCCATTGGTAAATGAAAATAATTGAGAACTTTTTCTAGGTGGATTTAGGGTTTTCCTGAAAAGGGGTTAAGTTCCTCTTAGGATAAAATCTGCATACTCATAGAATCACTGTGTGGTACGTCATGCTTTAGATATTAACCCTTGATATGCATATCCATGTATAGGTGTTGGTGATTGATTTAACTTCCAGTTCACAATAGTGCTGTAAACTGAGCGGGTGAGGGTTTTGTTGGGGAAATACTTATATACTGAGAGAGTTCTGGTCCTTTTAGTTGCAGACTATGTAGAGAAAGTATGTTGGAGTTTTCAATTTATTGAGGTTTTTTTTTTTTTTTTTAAATTATTATTTTTTTATTTTTTATATTTTTTTATGGTTAACTATATGTTCAATAAAGTTGGGTAACCAGTGTAAGCTACTCTCTCATATGGGAGTAGTTTGGGTGAAGGGGAGATTGTAAGTAGGATTTTTGAAATTACATTTTCTTGGATTAAAAAATCTCTGATGAAAAAAAATGGGTTGGGTATCCAACAGGGTTTCATGGACCTGCATTTCTGGGATTTGCTTGGTTCTGTCACTTTTCATGGATAGCTCAACACATGGGAAATGGATTTAGATAGTGGTTGATGGCTGATTTAAAAGTGAGAAGCTGAGTCTTGGGAAGGAGAAGAATTGAGTCAAAGGAGAAAGATGAAGAAGCAAGTAGTCTAAGAATGTCTATGACCAACAATGTTGAAATCGTGTTACAATAAAACTTTGATCCTGGGATTATGACGAACACTGCTCCTATTTAAGATGCCAATAATCTCAAATAGCTAATGTAATCAGCTGTTTACAGAATTTCAGTAAATAATGATAAAGACCATAAATCCACAGTACACTTTCCTATGCACCGAGACAACCTTCTTCTGCTGGCAAGCGATCCCTTGCTTTAAAGCGGCTTTTTGAGAATATGGAATTTTCGGGCCTGCGGCTCCTTGATCAGGAAATTGTGAGATCTGTAACTTAACTTGAGAAGCAAACCCATTGGTGGGTGCTTAAGTTTGGTATCCAATCATGTAATTTTTATTAACCTGACTTTACTTTCCCTTACTCATTGGTGTGGCTTACAGCTTACTTTTATAAGCTAATCCATTCACTTATTTTTAAGTCTGATTGGTACTGCTTAGGATCTTTTGACAGGAGTTTGCCTGGGCAGAATTCCAAATGTCTGAAAAATTCATCAGAAGATAAATCAGACCCCACATTCAGTCAACCTACTGGAGTTCAGAAAAATAAAGGAACTCAGTCTCTCAATGTGCTTGGGAAAAGTTTTCTTGACGAGAAAGTCCCTCTGAAAAAGAAGGTTAGCTACAATTTGAGAATTTAGGTTCAGTAATCAGTAAATGCAAAGTTTACTCTATTATTCAAACCCTGTTTTATGTGGGAATAATTGATCTTATCCTGAAAGTTTCTATATCTTCTGTCTTATTATCTATATTGTCATGAATTAGTTGTCAAATAATTTTAGTATTTAAATTTGTTGTCGTCTCTCAATTCTGTTTCTCAAACGATTTCCGTATGTATTTTATTATCTGTGCTAGTTTTTTCATTCTTTAAATCTGAATCGTTTCTCTTTCTCAGGAAAAAAAAATATATATTATCCTAATGCATGTAGTCTGGACGATGTCGATTTCTAATGTATCTGCATTTTTTAGCTCAAATGGTTGAAAAGACATGCCACAATTAAAGATGATGGAACCGTGCAATTTGAAGTTCCAGGAGATATTAAACCAGAATGCCTTGATTTTGGTACTGGAGTAAGATATAATGGAAATACAGATAAAGAAGAAGATGAAAAAGAAGTTGCTCCAACATTGCCTCCACTTCAAATCGTTATGCTTATTGTTGGAACACGGGGAGATGTACAGCCATTTGTTGCTATTGGAAAGCGCTTACAGGTAAATGTACCT
>CAVNYN010248069.1:0-12949 GCA_963692815.1 Nyctanthes arbor-tristis
CTATTGAGAGGAAATGCTCTCTTATCTTAATTATAAAAGTGAATTAATTTTACTAGACAAACCAGAAAGCACTTGATTTGAAGTAGAATCTGCTGTCAAAATACTGGTCTTGTATATGTGAAATAAGCCTTTTTGTATGCTCTGTTTGAGTATTATTAGTTTGTTAGCAAATCGATCTCGTCTCGTGCCCCCTACACACATCTCCAAGAATAATAGTAAAGAATCCGATCTATTGAAAAAATCGATGTATTTGTAGTTCAAAAGCTCCACAAAAAATAAGTAATGTGGTTCTAGCACAGGTTCTGCAAACTTTGTTAATGCTTGGTGGTAATGGTATAGAGTTGTTCTTTTATTCAAATAACATGAACCTAAAACTGATAGTTGTGGTTCAACAACTTTGCTATGTGTAAGGTGTGATTGTCATTGGAAAAATATGAAAAATCAAATTAATTGAACTGTATGCAAGAAGATTGGTTCGGATTGCTCATTGGTTCATTTGATATCTATATGTGTTATTTGATTTAGTTGAAGTTCAGTGGATCGAATTTTGTGGCAAAGAAATTGACTATTAATGAAATGAGATAGCAGTATCATCTATCAAGCACTTCCTGCTAACTCAATTTTCAGTCTTTGCAGAAAGATAAAAGAAAAGATTCTACTGCTCGGGAGGAGATATGCTGATTTGCTACTTAGTTGTTAGGTGAAAAACAAATTTTTGTGCATGGCAATTGTGACTTTGAATTACTCTGATAAGCCGTACTATATTTGTATGACGTTGCTCCAAGATATGATTTATGACGTCTTGGCAATGATGCATGTTTACAAATTATTTCTCTCAGGTTTTATAAGTTAGTGTTATAGAGGAAATTTTGTTGAAATTTCTCCAAAAAATATCCGTAAACTTTTCTTTTAAACAAGCGTCGAAGATATATATTAAACATTTTTTTCCAAGGTCATCTTCATATAACCAAGGAAACAAACGATAGAAGTCTTCCAAATAGAATAATGGATAAAATAGTAGCTTCGAGAGTATTTCAAACTAGCAAAAAAAATATAAGTACATATTTCAATAATACTAGAAATTACTAATAACACGAAATATTTACAACACATGGCTAGCTACTGATTGGTTCATCCAAGTATATAGAAGATATATGAAAATGGAATTATGAAAGACTACTATAATTTTGCTACATGCCTCAATCTCCTCACTTGTTTTTGCCATAGGGAGTTGTTATCCTCAATGCAATCTTTCCAACTTTGGCCATTGTTGTACCTGCAAACAAATCAACCAGTGTTAGAGTCACAAGCCATCATTGTGTGTCTATCTTGCAGTCTGGGCACTCTGCCTTTTATACTTCTTGAGTGCATGGCCAACTGGTTCAACTACGTGCACGGCCAAGTGCTTCAACTAAAGTTCACTCAATTCACACACAATATAATTCAAACAGATAAATATACCAGAGCTTTACCTAAAAAAGGGCAGAGACTTCTCTTGGCAAACGGAGGGGAAATCAATGTCGCCCCCAAGGTCGTGGCTGCCGGCGCCGGAGGAGCTCCTTTCGACAGTAGCAGCGGCATAAACAGATCAGAAGTAAGCAATGGGGCGTCAGTATAACCCACTACACGAAAACATGAAATCATTGGATGAGATTAATGGTTTGCTTTAACAGATTCCTTATCATGGAATTTTTACCCAAAAAAAAAATTTATTACATCAACATTTATCAAATGAATTTCTGTCACAATATGAGGGTCGTCGTCCGAGCAGGTGATTTTCCGTCGTCGACCGAGCAGCTTCCTCGGTCATCCGTCTACGGAGGGTTGCGTTCCACAGCGGGAAGTTCGATTTGCAGGGAATTTACCTGATCTTTTGGTGTGGGTTGGCTGGGCTGGGCTGGGTTAAACTTTCCGACAGCCTGGAGGAGCTTCGCCGGCCACCGGAAACCCTGGTTTGGGTGTGGGGGGCGGAGATAGAGGGGTGAGACAGAGAGACAGAAAGGGAGCGGGAGAAGTCTGAAATGTTAGGGGGTTTTTTGGGGGTGGTATTGCATATTGATTTATTTTGGTGGCCCCGTTCAAAGGTAGAAGGAAATTGGCTTGCTGGAGTGGGCGTGGGTCTGTGCCCACCTTTGATGCTCCACATCAGATTTTTTGCTCCATAAGGAAATGGTGACTTTTTGTAGAAAAACTGAGAGTTTCATTGTATTTACAACGAATATAAATACTACAGAAGTATCGAATGGTTCAATTCTATTTCTCCACATCGTAGTATGATTCCAAAATAAAATAATCCATTTCCATGGTTTATAGTGTTTCTTTTGGGATGATATAGAGGCTTTCTATAAAATCAGATTTGATTTTAAAATTTGAAATTAGATTTGGTAATGACCTGTGCGGCCGCACCAGGCCTCATGGACCGTATAGTGGAGCCGTATGCTTAGTGCGGCAGCACAATAAGGCTGTACGGGCGCACAAATAAGATGTGCACCTGCACAAGATAATTGTACAGCCGCACCAGAAAGTGCAAAACTACCATATGGTCCATGCGGCCTGGTGCGGCAGCACTGACGACATGGCCAGATCTGATTCTAAACTTTAGAACTAGATCTAATTTTATAGAAAGCCTCAGATGATGTATCTCTTGCTAACTCCAACACATTGTGCGGGCAATTAATTAAAAAAAAAAAAAAGTAAAAAGTAATGGTTTTAAACATTTCCAGGTGCTTTTAAGATTGGAGGTCCCATCATAATATGTTAGGTGATTTAATTGCCACCGTAAGCGTTACACTTCAACAAATAATTTTTTTCTCCACGTGAATGGACCTAAGTTATTAAAAAACAGAGACAAGACAACACTTGGAGAACAGCTAGCCTAGCTCGAACCAAATTTTCTAAAGAGAGTATTATTTTCCCCTTAAAAAGAATACATCTCTTGTGTGGCTGCATGTGATTGGAGTTTGAGAGACCATCAATTCCCTAAGTTCCAATCAGGTGTAGCCACACAGGAGTGTACTCTCCTTAAAATGAGAGTAATATTCTTCATGGCGGGAGATCTAGCTCGAACTCGAGGCTCTTATTCTATGTGTACATTATTTAAGAGTGTGTTTGTTTTGCAAATGGTGATGCTTCATTAGAATAATTGCAAGTGTAAAATTGTAAAATATAAGGCGGGTTCCTTACGGAGCCCATTCTCCAATCACAGACTGACACTTCACTTGACACACATCACATGACAGCATCTCATTAGAAACTGGGCTCCGTAAGGAACTTGGCCTTGGTTCCTTAAAAATTTCATTTTCTTATTTGGTCTGGCTATGGAAACAAGGCCAGGATCCTTACGGAGGGAGGTCTCTAATCACAGACTGCCATATCACCTGACGCACATTACGTTGCAACATCTCATTAAAAACCGGGCTCCGTAAGGAACCCGGCCCTAGTTCCTTAGAAATTTCCTTTTCTTATTCGGTCCGGCTATAGAAACAAGGCCGGGTTCCTTACGGAGCCTGGTCTCCAATCACAGACTAACACCTCATCTGACACACACCACAAAGCAGCAGACCGGGCCCCGTAAAGAACCCGGCCCTGGTTCTTTAGAAATTTCCTTATTTTCGGGGTTGTTAAGACAAATTTCATTTTGAGTTCTCTATTTTGTACTCGTTAAGACCCATCAAGTCTAACAGCTTTTAAACGGGCTTTCTACGTCCTCAGTTCGATTCCCCCGTGGCCCCAATCCCTTTGTAATACTAAAAAAGTTGGAAAAATGTCTTCTACTCTGGCCAAATGATGATCATCATGTTATTGAAGTTTATGTATGAATTATCAACAAAGAAAACAGGTGGGGAAGAGAGATAAAACATCATTTTTTTTTAGCAAAAGAGGGATGGAATTAAGATGGATTCCATAGCCATTCTTATGACCATTTGGCACAAAATTGCCCCTTCCAATAACTTGAACTAGAGCTTGTAATATACAGACACCACAAAAACATTGCAGAAAATTTAAAAGATTACAAGAATTACAAGAATAAAAGAATCTTGGTGGACTGATATGTAGTTTTTCTACTAAACACTGCTAATTGAATTCATAATAGTCTTCTAATCAATCACTTGTTGATGGGGCAGCAGCTGCTCCCCCATCATCACGAGAACTCGTTGCTGTTTCCGGTCTAATCTCTTCCAGTTGCTGGAGAACCTGATGGACTTCTGGTCGAGCTGATGGCGAAGGATCAACACAATGCAAGGCCAGCTTCAATGTGTGCAATAACTCGTCACCAATTACCGAGCCATCCTTCATCAACTCCAAATCAAAAACCTCATTAGTCCACTCTTCTTTCACAATGGAGGCAACCCACTGAGGTAAATCTACCCCGTTCATTGCCTCTCCCGGGGACTTGCCGGTGAGAAGTTCCAGAATGATAACCCCAAGGCTGTAGACATCAGTCTTTGTAGTGGCTTTCTTCAGCTTTGAAAGCTCGGGTGCCCTGTAGCCTAACGCTCCTGCGGTTGCAATAATGTTTGCATTCGCAGCAGATGTCATTAGGCGCGAAAGGCCATAATCTGCAATCTTTGCATTGTTATGCTCATCAATCAGAACATTGCTTGATGTGAGATTTCCATGAATAATGTTCACATTTGTGTGAAGGTAGAGCAACCCTCTTGCCATGCCTTTGGCTAGTCGCATCCTAGTCGGCCAATCAATTGTCGTACCAGAGCCACGAGCTGCAATAAAACAGATTACAGTTATAAGCTAATCAATCATTAAACTAAAAATATAGCAGGATTATATATCAAGAAACTAGACTCTTCCAAGTCCCGAATTTGTTCACCATGAAGAAAAGTTGTCAAGCTTCCTCTTGGCATGTAGTCGAAAACTAGCAGCTTTTCTCCTTTGGGACCTAAGTAATAAGCTCTAAGGGCTAGAAGATGAGGATGCCGGATTTTCCCAAGAGAATTCACTTCATTTTCAAATTCCCTCTGGCCTTTGGTTATCTTTTCCCTCAATCTCTTCACAGCAACTTGACTACCATCTTCCAATGTAGCTTTGTACACCGTTCCATAGGTGCTTTTGCCCATAATCTCTGCGGTGGCGCATAAAAGATCGTCTGCTGTAAAAGTCATAGGGCCATCAAAATGCACCAGCTTCCCTCCTATTTCTCCACTTGCTTCAACTTCACCGGCAGTCGGAGGGATACCCTTTTCGCCCCTGGCTGCCGCTCCTGCAGCCTGACCACTTTTAGCTTCTTTTGCTGCAGCTCTTTTCCTTATCAAGCAGCAGATCAAAATTAAACAAAATATAAGAAGAATTATCAGCAGAGCCCCTGCCGCAATGAGAATAATATCTTTGGTACTTAGTTTTCGGCCTCGCTTTTTGGGTGTTTCTCGTGATGGAGCTGGAGGAGCTTGGGAGGGTGTTACTTGACACGGCGTCGTGGAACTATAGCCGCATAATTCAAAATTGCCCACAAAGGCACTTGAATCGAATTTTCGAGAAAGCCTAGCCGGAACAGGACCGCTGAGATTGTTGTATGAGACATTGAAGGACCCAAGATTTGGTAAATCACCAAGAGAAGTTGGAATTTCCTCACTAAGATTGTTATGAGATAAATCAAGTTGCCCAAGTGAGGAAATGTTCCCAATTGTAGCAGGAATATGGCCATTGATTCGGTTATTCCTCAGATTGAGAACAGATAATTTCTGCAGATTAGACAAACTATCAGGCAAGCTCCCATTGATGGCATTATAGGAGAAATCAACCATTCTAAGCCTAGTCAGGTTGCCAATATCACTTGGAAAGACTCCGCTTAATTGGTTATGACTAAGTGAAATTTCTTGAAGTTCATTTAACTTTCCAAAAGAAGGAATGCTTCCTGAAAGATTGTTGTTTTGAAGAGCTAGAAATACAAAAGAGGGAGATTGTGTGAGACTAACTGGTATTTGGCCAGACACAGAATTGTAGCTGATATTAAGCCTAAAAAGTTTTGTTGAGTTAACAAGACTTGATGGGATTTCCCCAGACAAAGAATTATTTCCAAGGTCAAGTGCCTGAAGCAGTGGGCATAAACCAAGTGACGAAGGAATTGAACCAGAAAGCCTGTTGTTGAACAATTGAACACCTCTTAAATTGGGCAAAAATCCCAAAGAAATGGGAATTGAACCACCAATGACATTATCATGGAGACTAAGTTTTCTTAGAGCTTGAAATTGCCCAATTTTTTCAGTGATTCTGCCACCTAAACCTCTCCATGGAAGCTGGATTACTATTACTTGACCCTTTGCACATTTAATCCCAACCCAACCACCTGAACAAGCTCCATAGCCACTGTCATTCCAGCTTCTCAAGAAACCCTTTGGATCAACCAATTCTTGCTTAAAGGCTTGGAGGGCTTGATAATCAGCTTGTGTGACAACCACCCCATCCCAACCCTCACTTGAAACTGGTTGAATCACACAACAAAATATTTGAAAGACCAAGAAAATTTGAGCAAAGAACAAAGAAAAACTGGGCTTCCATTTTTCTTTCTTTCTATGGGGAACACAATGTGTTTCAGCTGGTTTTGGGCTTAGAAACTGAGTTTCTTGAAATGGATATGTGTAAGAAATTCTCAACATACAGACAGTTCCCTCCATAACCACCAAGAACCAAAACAAACAAGCTTAAAGAGAAAAGAAGAAAGCAAAATATATGGTTCTTTTTTTTTTTTGCCCTCTTTTGATTTTTTCCTGCTCTCTTCCTCTCCTAGTACAAGAATGAAACAGAAACAGATAAAGGAATAGTGTGAAGTGAGTTTTGTAGGGAGTAGTGGGGAGCTAGAGGAGGTGGGGTTCCTGTGATGAAGCACGTGAAGTATAGAGAGAGAGTGTTACATTTCAGATAAATGTTAGAAAAGGAATCTGAAAATGGGTTTTTTTGGGGGACATGAGAAGTGTCAGGTGTCACATAGATTCATTCAGAGGAGCTGCTTTCTTCTTCTTGGCCAAGAGCCTAACGGCTAGTTTTTCATGATTTTTCTATTTTGCATGAATTATGAACAGGGCACAAATATTTAGGGTTTAATCCAATGTATTTTTTTATTTGGAGAGGCTCCTAACGGCTATCTTTTTCATGTGCGGCCGGTCCAGTCAATATTTGGTTCAAGCTAAACACGGGGATTTTTATTGGCTCATTGTCACTTGGTAAATGATAAAAATGCCTATGACAGTCTTCTTAAATGATGTCATCAAATTTTTCTAAGGGAGAGGTGTACTTTCTCCTTAGGAAGAGTACCTCATTACATGGCACTCCCTGATTGGGGGGTGCAGGCGGGACCCGCCTGCACCCCCCAATCAGAGAGTGCCATGTAATGGGATACTCTCTCTAAGGGGAGAATACTCCTCTCTATAGCACAATCCATGATGCATAATGTATGGTTTTTATGCAAAACGAAGCTACCTACGTGGTTTTTTAGAAAGGTCGTTTTGGTCATACGAGGTATTACTTTCAACTTGTCCTTTTCCTAGGATTAACTTCTTGTACTATGTTTTAATTAAATATTATTTATTATTTGATGGAAAGTCGTTTTCTAGGGACTATTATAATAAATAAATTTGTCCTCGTTTTTATGGTTCGCGCTTCACCGCATTTAGTTCACGCTTAACATGTTGGTTCTGTTAGTTGAGATGGGTTAGACGAGGCTTTATTGTAAATTTATTTATAATCTATACGCATTTCAAAATTACTAAATAATTTTTCTATTTGAAATTTTTTCTGACTACTACATGGGAATGTATGAGATGTGAATTGAACCCTGATAAAGATTGTAAAAATATATTCAGATATTATTAAAACACATGAGTCTTGGCTTCTATTTGAAATTAAGAATACAAATATGAATGACACTTTTTTTATGTTATTAGTTTTTGTACGTGCATTACACGTATTACATTTTATTTTTAGTTCAAATTCGCGTAGATATTGTTATACAGTGCGTGTAATTAATAATAATAAGACATTAATAATATTTACTTTAACAATATAATAAAATAAAATAAAGTACAATACATGACATATAGTACATGTCTATGAATAAAATTTCAAATCTAAAGTAAATGACGCATATTTTCATTTTAAAAATTCAAAATTACATTATAAAATAGCCCGTCTGATTGCTCATTGAGCTTGCTTTTTCGTTTCTAAAACATTTGATATATACAAATAGGAAGTAATTTTCATATATGAGGTACCATATTTATATAAGTAAAATAAATTAATGTATGATATAAAGAGAAGACTTGAGAAAATAAACATATTTGATAAAATAAAATAAATTCTGGTATAAAAGAAAAGACTTGAGAAAATAAACATATTAGAAACTAAATATAAAAGCTATAAGTATGCCTCATTTCATTAAAAAAAATAAGCATTTAGAATATTATCATACGAGTTAAAGATTTACGGGACAAAACTCGCCACTATTATACCTACTAATCGTATAATTTTTTGGTCATTAAATCATAAGCCCAGAAAACGAAAAAAAAAAAAGAAAACTACAAAAGATAGGTAAACGTATAGATATATTACACACATGTATTAGAAAAATACAGTGGTTTTACACATTTATTTTCAAAAGTCATTACAAAATAAAAAATCAAAAAAGCGAGAAAAAAGGTAGGCGTATAATTTTTTGGTCATTAAATCATAAGTCCAGAAAACGAAAAAAATAAAACTACAAAAGATAGATAAACGCATAGATGCATTACACATATGTTTCTGAAAAATATATAAACATATAGACAAATATAGTAGTTTTGCACATACTCATTTTCAAAACACATCACAAAATAGAAACTCAAAAAAAAAAAAAGGAAACAAAAAGAAGAAAAAAGGTAGGCTCAGCAAACTTAAAAACAAAACAATGGAAAAGAAAAATGTAGAAATTTCCAGCGAGGATAGCAAACCTAAATAGACAAAAAAAAAAAGGAAAAAAGTTACTGTTGAATGAACATTAATTTGGGATGTTGGCTTTTTATATAATAGTGATAACAAATCTTAATTAGTATATCGCATTTTTAGTTGATAATTTAAGTTAAACTGTAGTAACTATATAATTAAATAAACAATGAGGAGATGGATTTTTGTTTGTATTAGAAATAATACTTTAGGGATGAAGCTATTGGAATGAAATTGGAATTGGAATTGGAACTTGCTTCAATTCTAGGGATGCTCTAGGATTATTTATGCTCGTAAATAATAAACAATAAAGATCAATAATCATTCTTCCTACAACGATGCATCTTATCATTTTCTAACAATTAAGATTCTCAATAGAGCTTGTTTGATGCTCTTTTTTTTCAAAATTGGGAAAATTTATAATGTTGATAGAGGAAGAATGTGTATTGGAAATGTAAAAATGTGTAAAATATGTGGTTGTAATTAAATAGTATTCAAATTAAATGTTAAATCAGTGGTAGGTAAAATTATAAATTGATAAAGAAAAGAGAAATAAAGAGCATCAAACAAGCGAAAATGCAATTTAAGAAGTGTTTAATTTTTATTATAGTTTTTCCTTACAGTGAGGTAAAACGAGTGAGCAAGTTGTCAACCCCCCCCCCCCGGGGAAAAAAAAAACAAGAAGAAAAAATGGAGGCGAGCGAGTTTTGCTATGAGTTAAAATTTGCTGTTGAAAGTAATTGATGAAGAAAGATGAAAATGATAATCAAAATTGAAACACTCCTTTAGTCTGCTAATATTAAATGACATAAACAACATAAAGTTAGAGTGTAGTTTGACCAACAAAATGTACCTCACTAAAAATTTTCAAACACCGGTAACATAGCATCATAACTCCATTCGCTAGATCAAGGGCGCAAACCTACAGTGAATGTAAGGGTGTGGATCGGAAGAGCGTCGTGTAAAATTTTATTTTTTATATAAGTTTCTTTATAAATGTTTCATAGGGGTTGAAAAAAAAATTCGGGCCAACAATGGTGGATCCAGGCCCAACAAAAGCCACCCCTATTTACGCCATTGCACTAGGACTCACTTGACCCCCTATTAATAGGTATCCGTTGTCGTGTTTAATTCTACACTAACAAATGACACTATAATGTGTCATTCAGATGATATTATAATAGGACTATGTACTTGACTATTGCAGGGAACCACACACATATATCATCTGTAAACTCTTCTGTTGTAATTTGTGAGCTTAGTATGCTTTAATTGACTCATTTACCATCCTAGTTGTAAATTATTCAGTGCTAATCTATTATTCCCACATGTAAACTTGATTAATTAAAAAAAAAATTACAACAGCCCCTTATTATTGGTTTTCACCCATCACGTCAATAACTGACATCATAATTGTGCTATCAACTGTTGTTACTAAAAAAGAATTGCCCTCTTTAGTAATTTTGATCTAGGAGAATTTAACATCAGACGTCTGATATCGTTACGGCACAAGACTTGTGGTGCATTATAATTCCAACCATTTATGTGATTTGTGAAGATAATGATATGCTCACATTAGTAGCTCAAATTATAGCACATCACTGTCTGGTACCGCCACAACACTAGACGTATGGTGTTAGATCATTTCTAGAATTTTCTCTTGCATGGCGATTGATTTATCCTAGCAGTGTTCAAATACTATATAGTGATGTAACATAATATCAGTCATTGATATTATCACATAATTACTCTCACAAATCGCATCAATAGCCCGTATCTTGTCACACTATCTGTCTAGTGTCGTAATCGTAATAGACATTTAGTACTTCATCAAAATTAAGATTCACCCCGTATACTTTTGAACTTGATAATTTTCCCCGTTTTCATTCTAAATCCATGATTAGAAAAGACGTCCATGTGTCTTACGCGTAATAATGAAATATACATTGACATACATGAGTCTGCGCACTTTTGGACATCTTTTTTCATGTTGTCTACTTATTATGCCACATTCTTTTTAGTGACGTGACACCAAATCCTTAGTGGCACTGGAGGCGCTTGAACAGTTGAACTAAACCCAATAGCATTTCATTTTCATTTCAAAATGAAAATTGATAAAATCGATTTATTATCAATGGATCAAGGCATTAACAACATATTTTTTAGTAACTTGTTACATGATTCTGTCACTGTGAATAAAGTTTATATCAACATTAAACTTTTTAACAAATGATTATGCAAAAAGACTGCTCTACGATCATGTGCGCAAATAAGAAAGTGCAATAGATGTATCTTGATTGAGAAGAGAAAAGATCAGTTGGGGTTTTGAAGCACGAAGAATCATCGATGTGCTGTTTCTTAGAATTTGTGGAGAAATGTAATTACTTCAAATAGAGAGAAGGGGTGGAAAGGATGTGACTCGAATTCGAGTGAAGACAGGATATACCTTATCACTGAGCTATCTCCTTGGCCACTAAAATACAACGGATATTAAGGATGTGCACAGTATGTTTTCAGTTTTTGGAACATCTCTTTTATTTAAAAACAACTTTTACAATTACAAAAACTTAATCAAAATACTATTGTGACAAAATTTCCTAAAGAAATTGGAAGAAACGACTTGCTCTTGTTTAATAGAAGAATAACTGCGACTGCGCAAATGCCAGTTTTAGCATCAGAATTTGGGCCCATTTGTGTTTATTTCCAAGATAACACTCAGAGGCCGAAGCAAGCACTGTTTAACTTTACAAGGTACGTGTCCTCCCATCATCATTTCATGAAAATGTTAAAAACCTTTCAAAGATTTTGTAACAAAATCCCTCATACCTTGTGGCCTACATCAATGCACGTCGAATTATCGATATATTATAAGTTCAAGTGTCTTGCATTCATACAAGCCATATAGAATAGGAGGTAACTTCTTGAAAGTTTTTGAACACTAGGTTATTTTAATACTCTCTTTTTCATTGCTACGTCTTATTTTATCTTTCCTATTTTCTACTCATTTAAAGTCCCGTTATTTATATGTAATTATTCAAGTAATCTTTTAATTTTTTATATTTAAATTATTTTCTCCAATAATACAACACACATGAGTAAAATTATGAATTTACCCCCATTTTGTAAAAGATTGTCTGAATAATTACTTACATACAGTATTTTCCATTTCTTTGACTACATGTGCACAATGTACTAGACCCGATCTCCTGGCACATGTGTGTGTGGCGGCGTATAGTGAGAGATCATTTTTACACTGTACATTCTTACTTTAATCGTTCATATATAAGTTCCTTGAAAACGCCGCTTCCTGCAATAGCAACAATACAAGAAGCTCAAACAGTTGCTTCTCTATGTTAGAGAATCAAGAGGATCCTCAAGATGGATGGCTAGGTGGACCGCAGCCCCTTTTTTTCATGTTTGTTCATGTATGAAATCAGCCCAGTGGACCTATTTTAGCCAATTGATTACATATTCCACAAAGGCTGAGAAAATCCTAGAATTTAAGTGCTACGTCTCTTTGGTCATTTAGAATTGGAAAAAATACAAAAAATAGGAAGTATCTTTAGGCACTATGTGTTTGGGTTCATTGAATTACGGCTTCAACATTCAAGAATCAACATATTTTATTTCTTCTTTTGTGAATTGTCATATGCACTCTCTATTTTTTAGTATAATTATCTTATAGCTTTTGTAATTTTTTTTTTTTGACTTTTCTTTCATTGTTTTGCTTAATTGATATGTATTTATTGGATTGTTTGTTCCATTTTTTAATTGGAATATTATTAGATGATTGCAATTGTTAATTATGTATTATGAAGAATGTAGTTCAACATCATAAAAATTTTGAAAAATGCCCGAATTTTGAATAAGAGTGTGTCAAAGCCCAAACTCATTAATTTCAGCTTTTTTTCTGAAAATTTGAATAACCGTCTCATTATGTCTTCAACTGTGCATAAAGAATGTCCTTGGTTCCCCTCCAAAAAAAAAAAAAAAAAAAAAGAAAAGAAAAGAAAAAAATTTT